>LZPO01017414.1:115801-127490 GCA_001675575.1 Neotoma lepida
ACCACCACCACCACCATCAACAACAACAAATAAAGAAAAAGAGGCCATTAATTTAGGAGAGAGCAAGGAGTGATACCTAGGAGGGGTTGAAGGGAGAAAGAGGAAAGGGGAAAATGATGCAATTATATTATAATCTCAAAAAATTCTAATAAAGAAAAGAGCAGCAGAAATGAAAGCGCCCAGGCTGCCTGCTGTTGTTTCGACTCAGCTAGCTCCCCTCTTTCTCGCATACTTCAAGGCTCAGTAACATTAAACTGTCCTCTCTCCTCAATTAACAACCAAGACAAGCCCAGCAGACATGCCTACAGGCCAGCCTGACCTAGGCAATCCCCTCTCCCCCGTTGAGANTCCCTTTCTCCAGTGGTTCTAGCCGTGTCAAATTAACAGTTCAAACTAACCAGCACATTTGCTTTCCTATGGTCTCATTTCCACACTGATCTCTAGATTTGATTCACTTATCGTCTCCAAGTTTGAGGTATGAAAACTGTGTGAAGTCACTTGGGTCACTTACAGTACCAGCTAAGTGAGATCGGTTATCTCCTAGGTCTGAGGCTTAAATGGCCCTTTAGGTGCTGGCTTTGTTATGTGGTAATCTTTATGTTGGATAAAAATTAAGATTCTTAGCAAACTTGTCTGCTTGTATTTGAATTTGGCTAATTTTAAGAGAACACTATTATAGCTTGAGTAGGCATGCACAATATTGTGTGTTGTTTTGGTGGCCCCTATGGAGAATTAGCAACATTATATGTACTTTGTTTTTGTGGCCCCTATGGAGAATTAGCAATATTATATGTACTTTGTTTTTGTGGCCCCTGTGGAGAACTCCTGCTGACTACTGCAAATTTATGCAACTGCTTTTATGTGTCTTTTTGTGTATTAGTCTCTGCCTACAGTAACTGCTTGATGGAGGCTGAAAATTGGATGACTGTAGCAATGGTTTCATAAATGAGTTATCTGTATTAGGGTTTCCTGGACTCTGAAGAGAAGAAGCAGATGCTCCCTCTGCTTTCCGTGGATGATTCTAAGGGGTCTGCATGGAGTTTTGATTGGTTTTTATGGTGGGTGTGCTTGGTTCTTTGACGATGAATAGTTTTGTAACTACTCTGACAGGAGCAAAGATATTCTGCAGACATTCATGCCCTTTCATTGGCTGTTGAAGTAAGCATCCTCATTAGGTGTGGTGGCACACACCTTCAATTCCAGCACTGGAGAGGAAGAAACAGAGCTCTGTGAGTTCGAGGTCAGCCTGGTATATTTATTGAGTTCCAGGTCAGCAAAGGTTATATTGTAAGACCCTGTCTCAAAACAAACAAACAAACAAACAAACAAACAAACAAACAAAAAACCCTAACCTTATGTCAGTACTTGAAGATGGATTTGTGAGGGAGTTGGGATGCATCACTGGGCTTCTCCTCTTCTTATGTGGTTACACTGAGTAAATTTCCTTAATCTGCCCCTCTCTGTTACTTGTCTCTTTATTGTGTATGTTGAAGAAAAGTGACCAAGCCTAGTTTGTTAGGGCTGCCAAGATNCAACTTTGACTCTAGACACTCTGGTAACACTCATAAGAAACAAGATTGGAGGCTGAGGCAACCCGTATAATGCCAGGTGCAGTTGTACACACTGTAATCCTGGTATTCCATGGCAAGATGGGACAAGGGACAAGATGGGAAGTGGACATAGGGTTCCTGGAAGGTCTTGGGCCAGTTAGAAGCTAATAGCTAGTTTGATGTATGCAGTAGCAACAGGAACATGGAGGGGGGGGTCGGGGGAGGAAGAAGGGAGAGAGAGGGAGGGAGAGATAAAGAGACCCTGTCTCAAACAAGGTAGAAATCAAAGACTATGATACTAAGGTAGTCCTCTGACCTCTACCTGTGCATTGTAGTGTATGTGCTACTCTTGTCCCCCTCCACTCAGCCCCAATCACATTAGAAGAATGACCTCACTCTTGGATTGGAAGGGATTCCAGAAGCATACCTGAGAGGTGTGTACATGGTTAGATGATGGGAATGTCTTTCTAAAGATGTGTTGCTCTGATTGGTTGATAAATAAAGCTGTTTGGCCAATGGTGAGGCAGAACAAGGTTAGGCNGGACATTTGAACTAGGGGAAGAGAAGCAGAGAGCAGAGCTGGGCAGACGCCATTCTGCCATTTAGAAAGCAGCATGTAACGGCACACAGGTAAAGCCCCGTGGAACACGTGGCAACATAGATTCATAAAATGGGTTAATTTAAGATGTAAAAGCTAGCTATCGAGAAGCCTGCCAGGGCCAGAGTTTAAAAATGATATAAGCCTCTGTGTGTTTATTTGGGTCTAAGCGGCTGTGGGAGCTGGGCGGAACCAGGACCGGACCTGACAAACTTTCACCTACAGTTAGTCTCTAAGAAGGATGGACAGTCAAAACATTATGAGGTCATGCAATGGGGAAGGAGCCCCTTATTCAGAGGTAAGAAGTAAGAGTTTCAGCATGGTTAACAATTATTATAAAAATTGCCAACACAGAGGTAATAATGTTTCTGTATATCTGAAAATAGCAGTATGCCAGTGCTGAGCAAANCCCTTCCCAGTAGGAGCTGTCAACACCATCTCCCCTCCCCCTAAAGCCCCAAAGACAAACAAGCTATGAATCCACCAAAGGGGAACCAATGAGTCTTTTAGGCTTCCAGGGTCATGGGTAAGGGATTATGGGCAGGATCGGAGGTCTCCTTAAACCAGCCCAAATGGAAGATCTGCAGCACAGATGATGGCTTCTCCATATTGACCTCATTCTTAAGCACCTACATCATCCAGTCCCTCCCCTAAGACCTGCANTTAGGGCAGAACTGCTTATAACTGGTTGGGGGGAGTGATTTATGGTTAGGCAAGGGTCCATGATCTTCCTGGTCCCTCTTTCTCTGAGGGAAGTTGTACAGTCAACAGGTCCAGCTGTGATGATATTTGGGGCACAGGCCCAGCAGAACACCTGAAGATGGATGCAGTGTGGCTCAGAGGATAGTCCTGTACAACTAGGCTTAAAACTTGACTGCATAAGGCCATGGGTATGGCTTCATTCCTCTCCCTCTCCAGGAATCTCAAGCAAGACTATTAACTTTACAGTAAAGATCTCCTATATCTAGCATTTTATCTCCCAAATTGTAAGCCTGTCAGGTGTCCTCAGCGACCACCCTGAGATTTCATTTAGGTACCTTAGCTACCCTTTGAAGAGAATGTATTCAAAAATTGCAAAAATTCTCTGTATATATATGACCACTTTCTAATGTCATCCTGTAAACAGAAGGTGGGGCCCAAAGCAGGTCATGTGGGAGCAGTCCATCCTCAATGGCCTCCAAGCCTGCCAGTGCCTGCCTACTCACCAATACAAGAAAACTGAAATCTGAAAAGTTCTCCCATGCAACCCTCTTACTCATTCCTATAAGTCACAGTAGTCACTCTGGTATTGTTTATCCTCATAGAAAAAACACAGGTTTTGCGTCTTTTGAATGTTCACAGATCATTCATACAATATATAAAATTTTGAGTCTGGCTTTTATCCCTTAGAAATACAGACTTAAGATTCATTTGTGCTGATGTATGAATCCATCAGTAGTCACTTAATTTAAGACTTTATTATTATTTTGAGACAATTATAGATTGACATGCATTTATAAGANATATTATAGAGAAATCCTGTTAACACTTTGTCTTAGCTAGGGTTTCTACTGCTGTGAAGAGAACCATGACCACTGCAACTCTTATAAATAAAAGCATTCAATTGAGGATGCTCACTTACAGTGTCAGAGGTTCAGTCCACTATGATCATGAAGGGGAGCATGGCAGCATGCAGGCAGACATGGTGCTGGAGCTGAGAGTGTCTGCAAGAGTGTTGCTCTTGTAGGCAACAGGGAGTGGACTGACTGTCAATCACACCGAGTGAAGCTTGAGAAAACAGAGATCTCAAAGCCTGCCCCCACAGTGACACAATTCCTCCAACAAGACCACACTTCTTCTATCAAGGCCACACCTCCTAATAGTGCCACTCCCTATGAGCTTATGGGGGCCAAATACATTCAAACTACCCTACCACACACTTCACCCACTTTTCCTTAATAACAGCTCACAACATCCCTGTATAGTGTAATAACCAGGGTATTGACAGAGATTCAATTAGCATCTGGCTTAATTCTATCCACACAGGCTCCTCCTCTTGTTCCAGTGTTATTACATGAACTTTCTCATTTTCTTACTTTATCTTTTATACAAGATATAAATATTTACCAATATTTTGTGCTCCATTCTATATTATTTCTCATTTTATATATTTAATATTGACAGCAATTGTAGATTCAGCGATAATGGCCTATGAACCAGAGTTAGGCTACATGTTGACACAGTATTGTGAGCCATGTGGGGTGATGGAGGCACTGAATATTAGGAATGGGGTTCTCTGACACCAGTAGTCATGATTCTTATCTCTCCATGAGTTGTACATGACTTACCAGTAATGAGAGAGCATGTACTGAACTCAGTGGTAGATAAATCCCCAGAGACAGGACGGTTTTCTAACAGAATTGTACAGAGGCAGAAGGCAATAATAAAATTGACTAGCTTTTAAAATACCTTCTATAAATAGAATTAGGGATAGAGGGGCTTTATACTTATTTTCATATCATGAATGAACATTATTATTTGGAAATGAACATCAGCGCTTTCTATATGCAAGACTTTCGTTAGGATTTCTGACATTTCCTAGAACAACTTTAGTTGACATTCTATAAACAATGACATATAGAGTCCCAACAGTTTTCTCTTGTCAAGATGGTTTGTATAACTTTTGACTTCTGTAATAGTTGTCATTCCTGGAAGAACTTCAGCACAAACCTGAGGACCTTTTACTTAGGATACAAATGGCTTTTGACTTGCCATCTCCTCTTTTGAATGTAAATAATTTGAACCGAATTGCCATTTGCTGAGACTCAAAATTGCTCTCACATCTTTTCAGGTAATAATAGTATTTGAGGAAAGCTTGAAAATAATTTGTGCTGCTGCTGCTGCTGCTGCTGCTGCTGCTGCTGCTGTTGGTGCATGTGTGTGCTTGTGTGTGTGTGCACACATGCGTGCATGTGTGTACCTGTTCATGTGCATGTGTGTTTAGACAGAGGCAAGAATGCACTTGTGAGGAGGACTGAGTTCCATCTCCTAGCCCCTAAATAAATTTTTGTGAGTAGCATTTTGGTGTTGATTTCACCACATTGTAGAGCTTGGAATTCTGTTTGCTGTCATATAGTATCTGATGGTGTTTGACAATCAATAGAGAATGCATTGATGAATAATTAATGGCAAGTTCTTGGNCCCTTTTTCTTCTTAGGACTTCAGCATGTTTTACATCTTAAGTTAGAATCATCAAATCCAGATTGTAGACACAGAAATCCTCTCTGCCAGTGGCGCATCTGTTCTGTGGTGTTCTCTTCCCAGAATCTTCCTTTGTTTCAAAGATGGCAGGTTTACTCCAAAAAGGGTCAGATCATTGACAGTGAACCTAGGTATTTATAATCATCTCTCTGCCTATGAATCATATCTATGCTCAGTTACATTAGTGGGAGCCCTACATTACTCTGAGAAATGTAACTGAGAATGTGTGCATCACAAGGCTGAAATGTAGAACTTTCAGAGCTTGGGTCAGGTTGGAGGTGTGGGAATATCAGGTAGTGCTTGCATCCTGGGCTCTGAACTCTTGCTCTGCAAGATTTCTCTTCTGGAATCAAAGACAAGTGCCGTTGAGAAATTTGAGTTCTAGATGAGTGGATCCCTGTATTTCAGAATTTGAGAGAAAGGCTTATATAAAAACAGAATACAACTTTGATTTCAGTTTGTAGGTTTAGTTTTGCTTGGACATCTGTGTATAGTTTTGAAGCTATATATATGATAACTGTTATCAAAAAAGTAAATGATGCTGAAATAGCAATAAGATTTTATTGTCATGAGTATTAATAACCAAGGACTGAGCCATATAATGAGTCTTTCCTTACTCAATTAGAGTTTGAAATAACTATATGAGATCAAGATTACATACATACACACACACACACGCACACACACACACACACACACATATATATATATATATATATATATATAACTAAACAATTATAAATGACTGGTATATATGTATATGTTTCCTAGTTACATTATGAAAGAAGTGCAACAACCAGGGCCATGCTAGCAACAACAATCATCCCAATAGCTGAACATGAAATTATTTTTTGTTCCATGGTTAGAATGTTAAAGTTATTTCTTATTGTATCCTTGAGACATTTTGAAATTAAAATTGTTAAAAAAATAAAATGAAAACCTCTGAAGTATATTGGATATATATATATATATATATATTTCTATCAAATTATAGTTATCTAAAACATTTTGGAAATAAATAAATGGAATTTAATTGGTGTGCTGTTTAGTTTTTGTCAACTTGACACAACCTGAGTTACCTGGGAAGACAAAATTTCAATTGAGGCATTGCCTACATCAGATTGGCCTGGAGGCAAGTCTGGGGGCACTTTTTGATTGATGGTTGATGTGGGAGCTCACTGAAGGTGGTGCCATCCTGGACAGTGGTTCTGAGCTCCATAAGAAAGCAGGCTGAGCAAGCCATGAGGAGCAAGACAGTATGCAGTGTTCCTCCAATGCTTCTGCTTCAGTTCCTGGCTCCAGGTTCCTTCCTTGAGTTCCTGTCGTGACTTGACTACACTTCATGTAGTCACAAGTGTAAGCTGAAGTAAACCCTTCCTTACCCAAGTTGCATTTGGTCATGGTGTTTATCACAGAATCAGAAAGAAAACCAGCATGGCTGGCCACTTGTACTGGTTGACAAAATTAGGATTTTCAACTTTGAAAATCAAGAGTGAGGTGTTATTTTTCTGTGGTTCAGAGACCAGTTTATAAAAAGCAAACAAGGTCAATATCTATACCAAATTCTTGGTCAGGACCCCTGGTATCACAGAGTGCAGTATCTGTAATTATTCCGCTCACCCCCTATGTGTTTGATATTCAAAGACAATTTATCTCCCTTCCCGGTGTATTTAGCATAACTATACTCCAGAATTGTGTAAGCCAATTTACTATTTCCTTTGTGTTGAATTCACCTTTATTTGACCTCATCAGCCTCAGGGCTTTCTTTATATCCTACTGGCAGCATCCTTACAGGCAATGCTATTTTTGCAGTGGTCTGTGATGTTTTAGTAGGCCCAGCTGGAGAGAGATTGGAGGTATATTAACCGTCTACGGAGGACATCTTTAGGAAGGTCAGGTTTAGCATAGCTAAACAGAAAAGACACCACTCATGGAGTCTTCAAAGTAAATCTATTTCTTTGCAGCACCAGGGTCTGTCCACCAATCCTTACCTTGGAGACAAAGGACAGACACATGTGCTTCTTCTGCTTCCACATTACAGAATACCTTTAGGGCATCCATCTTGCTGCCTTGTTTATGATCAACCCAATATTCTCCACTCTGGGAGTTGAGACGGCAGTACTTTACATCTCTGCAGTCCTGAGCAAGGTTTTAATGAGAGTGATCAAGACTAATGAGGCTTTCTATTTGTCCATTAACACATCTGAGTGAAGACTTAACCTCCTCAGTGTTGATTTTGTAATTCACTGGTTCATTTCCATAATGTGGTAGAAAAACCACTGAACATTATACCTCCAACACTGGGGTTGTCACTAGCCCACTACCACAGCAAGGACCAGGCATACCAATGGGTCCAGGANGACTTGGTTGTCTTGGAAGCCCCAAGGAAACTTCAGATCCTATCCATCTCCATTATTGAGAGTTCTTGTGGGTCAATGGAATTGGGATGTTTACTTGTCCTATCTTTTCTATGAGGCCCATGGAGTCCAACAGATTCTCTGAGATCTATGAGTCTTAGACTATCTGTGTGCTGGTGACCAGAAGTACCTGGAGACCCTTGGGTGCCTGGATTTGCCAGGGTATCTTTGATGACCTTGGATGCTATCAGAATTTTGTGCATCAGTTTCATCTTTATCACTAAATGGGCCATGTATACCAGGAGCACTCTGCTATACATCAGCAGGACCTGGAGCACCAGAAGGACCAATAGGGACAGTTTTCCTCTAGTACCATTTTCTATGGCTGGTTTAACATGATAAGGTGAGCCTGGGTAACCAGGAAAACCAGGGAAGCCATCTTCACCATCATCACATCTGGCAGACCATCTGATCCAGGGTTTCCATTCCTTCCAGATTAACCAGTTGTAGTAGTCAGACCAGAAAGACTCTGGGGTTCAGAAGCACCACATTCCCTAATGTGACTACTCCTCATTTTCCATTTTCATCTCAGAAACCCAGAAGACCCAGGGTTTCCTTAGGACCTGGCATACCTGGTCATCCTGTAAGCCTTCATGCTCCTGTCACCCCGTAATCCCAAGTGAGCTTGTTAATACTGCAGGGCCCTTAACATCAAGTGTTCCCTTCTCTCTACGTTGGCCAATGCTACCTTTTGGTCCAGCCTTTTCAGGATTGCCAGGAAAAACATTATTACCTTAAGAATTTAGGTTAGGGTATTTGTGTGGAGCATCACTGGTACCCAGAGGTCCTGGGTTACCACTATTTTCCTGAGGATGGAGAGGTGCAGAAGAACCATGCGATCTGGAAAGTCAGTAGCACTAGGGCCAGCAGGACTGCTGTATTCATCCTTGGTACCTTGGGGACCAACCAGGAGGAACAGCTGCACAGGACCTCCAGGGGTCCTTCAATGCTAGGTGAACCTCCTTCCTCATCTTTACCAGGAACACTTCTTTTTTTCTTTAGCAATCAGGCCTTCCATTCTGCCTGGGAGCATCAGGGAAACCAGCAGGCCCTGGAGGCCCAAGTTTATCTCTGTTGCCAGAGCCACCTTGAGGTCCAGCTGTACCAGAAGTCCAGGTCCAACATCATCATTCTTATCTCCAGGTTGACCTGCTGGGCTGGTTGGACCTCTTGAGTCATCTTTCCTCGGAGCATAGTCAGCACTGGCATCACCAGGTTCACTCTACTACATTTTGGACCAGGACTTCCAGGGTCCCTTTCTCTAGCCACCCTTTAGACCAGGAGCACCAGAATCACCAAGTATTCCAGGAGACCAGAAGGGCTGTCTTCTCCTAGGGGTCAGAATGACCAGCTCTGTCTCAGCTCCTTGCCAATCCAAGAGGTCTGTATTCACTGGGGCATCAGAGTCACTCTCCCTTTAGGAGTTCCAGGGACCAATCNCAGCCTGTGAACTTAATTCACCTGGTTTTCCATTTTCTCCTGGAGGACCNCTGTACCAGGCATGCCTTATAATCCTTGTGGGCAAAAGATCCTGAGTCTTCCTAATTGCTAGATGGGGCTGTAAAGGCCTAGGGAACTCTGAGATACAGTTTCTTTTTTTGGGGGGGGTTTCCACATTGTATGTGGTCCATCACTAAAGGAAGTCAGGATGGAACTCAAACAGGGCAGGAACCTGGAGGCAGGAGCTGAAGCAGAGGCCATGGAAGAGTGCTGCTTACTGTCTTGCTCCCCATGGCTTGCTCAGCCTGCTGCTTTCTTTCTTTCCTTTTTTTTTAATTAACTTTTTTTTCATTTATTTTACACTGACCACAGTTTCCCCTCCCTTCTCTCCTCTCATTCCACCCCCCACCTCTCATCTACCTCCTCCCCATCCACTCCTCCTCCATCTCNNNTCAGAAAGGGGCAGGCCTCCCATGGGCTTGAACAAAGCATGGCACATCAAATTGAGGCAGGACAGAGCTCCTTCCCCTACATCAAGGCTGGGCAAGGTAATCCAGCATGGGAAACAGGTTCCCCAAAGCCAGCTAAGCTCCAGGGACAGGTCCTGATCTCACTGCTAGNAGTCTTACACAACTGTCACACAGATGCAGANGGCCTAGGTCGGTCCCATGCAGACTCCCTAACTGTTGGTCCAGAGTTCATGTGCTGCCACAAGCTCAGATCAGCTGTCACTGTGGGTTCCCCCATTATGACCTTGATCCCCTCTTGCTCATACAATCCCTCCTCCCTTTCTTCAGGAAGACTCCCAGAGCTTGGTCCAGTGCTTGGCTGTGGATCTCTGCATCTGCTTCCATCAGTTACTAGATACAGTGTCTCTGATGGGTAGTCACCAATCTGATTACAGTAGATGNCCAGTTCAGGNACTTTCTCCACTATTGCTAGGAGTCTTAGCAATAGCTAAGGGCTGAAATGGGCCCCCCTATCAAGACATCTCTTTTGTTACTCTCTCACTTCTGAGATACAGTTTCACTGTTATTTCTAGGACTCTGAAGGCCAGGTCCTCCAGGGTGACCTCTCCATTCTTGGGAGGATTGCCATCTTCAGAGCTTCCACATTTGCATTTCTCTACCCTATGGTGAGATCTGCTTCTTGACAGAGACTTCCCAAGACTGAGCAGTATCTAACATGCAGTAGAATGTCTGAGGGTGCTGTANTGTACATTGGCAAGCATTGCAAGGAGTTAATAGAGCCGCAGGCACAGGCAAAGCCAGCAGGAATGAAGTGTGCAGGTTGGGAGCTGGAGGACGTGGTCCAGCCTAGCTTTTCTACCCAGTTCTGGACAGGAACTAGGCTGAACTGGGGACATATNTGTCTATGGACGCCCATGACCTTGTACAACAGATCATGTAGCAAATTGGTGCCCTACAGTTCAAATGCATTACCTTTGTTGATAAGAGTCATGGTACACCAAGCATCTGCAGTATATCTGGCCCCACAGAGTTTAAACACTCATGTGTCTTTCCCTTCTTGCTGCTGGACACATCTCTCAGTATGAAGCACTTTGTTTCCTGGCTGTGCCCATCACCAGGAACCATTCTTTCATTTGCATTTGTCTTTTAACATTGTTTTTGGGATTATAATATAATCCTTGGAAAGCATCATCTAGGCAGATGGATAAGACTTCCAGGCTCTAGGATTCTGAGGAGTCTTATTATTATTACTTTTTTAGCCATCCCTCTGCAGAACATTTTGTAAGGCAGATCAAGGAAACATAAAGGATTCCATTGTTGATTTTTTTAAAAAAGTATTATTTATATGCTTTGTATAATTTGGATTCACATTAGGATTTTGATTTTTTTTTTGTTGCTGTGTTCTCTAAAACAATTAAGAACCCCCTCTCATGTGTCAGAGGGCCATTCCCACACTCCAGTGGAAACCTGGAACCAGGGTTATTCCTAACCCCATGTGTACTAGATTATGATGAAATTTCACTTATGATTCAGGAAGTAATAGATTAAGAATGCACACTAAGCAATACTAAAACACAAAAATGTTAACAATAAGTTGTAACACAAGTTTGGCTTAAGAGTCAAGATTAAGTAAAATGTGGGAGAGGGTGGAGAAATGGCTCAGCAGTTAAGAGCACTGGCTGCTCTTCCCTATAAGTTTTATTACCAGCATCCGCGTTGTGTGGTCTTCTGGGCTTCTTGGGCACTGGGCACACCTGTGGTACACAGACATAAACACAGAGAAAATATCCATGTGCATAAAATAAATTACTAAAATTTTGAAAACAAAAACAAGGAATATTAGAATATAAGCATCATGGTACAGTCAATCCAATCACTGAAAAAAACTGTTTAAGTGACTGGCTGAGGAGGCAATACACAGAGTGGATCCATTGTACAGAAGGGTAATTCATAAGTTGGCCAAACTGGCATGGG
>LZPO01017414.1:154804-173351 GCA_001675575.1 Neotoma lepida
CTGTTCTTTTTACAACTGTAGTTTGGAGCTCCATACTATGGAGAGGGTCTGACTGCATTGCTATGAACCTGTTGGTGGCTAAGGTTGTGGTGGTTAAATATGGAGGAATCGATAACCTGAAGGATACAAGCTTTGCCTCAAGGTTCCACATCCCATCATGTGTAAGGCAATGGAAAGAGGATTTGGCCACAAGTGTGCAACTATGCAGTATTGATACCCACACATTGCAGTATTGGTACCCACACATTGCAGTATTGGCACCCACACATTGCAGTATTGGCACCCACATGTTGCAGTATTGGTGCCCACACATTGCAGTATTGGCACCCACACATTGCAGTATTGGTACCCACACATTGCAGTATTGGCGCCCACACATTGCAGTATTGGCGCCCACACATTGCAGTATTGGTACCCACACATTGCAGTATTGGCACCCACACATTGCAATATTGGCACCCACACATTGCAGTATTGGCACCCACACATTGCAGTATTGGCACCCACACATTGCTCTGAGGGGTTTCGTTTTCCACCTGCATTTTCTCCTTGCAAACTATTTCACATAGCAAATTCTGATGATAAACATTTTGTATCTCAAAGTTCTTTCCCCAGATATGCTGAATGTCTTCTCTCTCCAAGTCTCTTCAGTGAGAAGAGAATCCATTGACTTCCTCATTTTACCCAAATGTGTGTTCTGCACATAGGTCCTGGGTCACATCCTTTGTTTTCCTTTATCTCCTACAATCCTTTGGAAATCTAGCATATTTCATGAATTTTTCCTCAGTTTACCTCTCAGGAGGCAAGTGGCTGGCTATTTCTACCTTGATTCTCAATGGCAAGTCTTGGTCTTTTCTTACTTCCCAGCCCTTGCATTTGTTACCTACTGAGCCAGCCTAGACACGAGAGTAGCCCTGGTAGAGAGAATGCTGCCAACTCATTCATAGGCAGACATTGGTCAAAGGAGGCTATTAATGTCCAGAGTCCCAATTTCATAATTGAAAAGACAGATATGAAGATTACCTTACAGGGGAATGTTGACTTTAAAATGGGTTAATAAGGGGTTAGAGAGAAGGCTCAGTGATTAAGAGCATTCGTTGCTCTGTAGAGGACCTGGGTTTGGTTCTCAGCACCCAAATGGTGGCCTTCAAAAGTCTNTAACTCCAGTTCCAGAAGTTCAGAACCCTAATCTGACCTCTGAGGGCATCTGAAGTGCATAACATAGTATACATGCACACATACTGGCAAAACAATCACTTACAAAATAAACAAATATAAATTTTTAAATGAGATAATAAATAGATAATGGAAGCATGTTTCTATTGATTTGACAAACATGGATTCTGCAGGTTCTGTGTGCTGCAGCCCATGGTACGTCCTGGTCCTTGGTTTCATTACGCTCCAAGGCTGCAGGTAGAATGAGATTTATAGTCAGTAAGTAAGTAGAGTGACACCATCAAACCCTTCACTGTTTCCTTTATTCAATGCATTTAATGGAATGTTTACTTCTCCAGTATTCAGCTGTGCATATGATCAACATTCATTTACATTTCTAAGTGGGTGATGTGCCAAGGTTTGGAGCTGTTGAATGACAAGAGTTAAATCAGGCTCTTGTTTCACAAAAAAGAGCTTAGGNAAGGCTTTTATCTGTATGTCACTAGGCGTGCAGTAGGTACAAGCTTCATCTATCCTATTCATGGAGTGATGGTCAGCATGCTTAAGATGTGAAGGATTTGTTCACCCACCTGAAATGTACAGTTGGCAAAAAAGAAATGGTATTATTTTCTCTCATCTTATTTTACAAATTAACCAACAGCTGGGTAACTAAAATAAGGCCTATCAGTTAAAAGGGTTTTAGTTTCAAACAATCAGCTACTTCTTTTAAATCACTCTTCTGTTTTTAGGCTTAGGGATTGAACCTAGGGCTCTATATATGTCATGGAAAGAACTCCAGTACAGGGTTTTGCTCTTTGATTTTAAAGATCTTCATTTTTAAAATCTGTGTATATGTCTCTCTATATATGTATATATATACATGCATATATGCACATATACATATATACATGCATGCATGTGTGTGTGTACAAGTGTACCCATTTCTGTGCAGATGCCAGAAGAAGGTGTCAGATCGCATGGAGCTGGAATCACAGAAGGCTGTGAAACCCCTCTCCCCTGCCCAATGTGGGTGCTAGAAACCAAAATGGGCTCCTCTGCAAAGTGTTCTTGCTGCTGAGTAATCTCTCCAGCCCATGCCCTTCACTTTGAGATCATTATCTGTGGGAGTCTGTCAGAGTCCAGCCCCGACCTGTTCCCATCTATTGAAGGGTTCTTGGATGGAGGAGAGAGGAATGAGGAAATATTAGGTAGAAAGATAGACAGAGATGATAAGAAAGACAGAGACATAGGATAGCTTCAGGAGGGCCCTGGGTCAATACCAAGTTGCCCAGAGATTTATTCAAAAGGGCTTTTTATAATATGCCAAGGGGAAAGACCTCCCCATTGCGAGATCAAANCACATCACATGCCAAATACCTGGTAANCACACCCATGGCCAAATCATCCCATTATGCATCCCTGCTGGTTAAAGCAAGCCCAGATTCTCTGACTCTGAGTAAGGTCTCACTAGGAAGCCTCTGTGGGCCGCCACAATTATTTATATACTTATTTCTGCAGGTCTGTAGTAGCTGGTATTAACTGTCTTTGATTCTTCAGGAAAACAAATTGATAGTGATATGGAAATATAAACTTTTCAGAAAAATTATCACAAGGAAAAATAAAGAGGAATTAAAGTATCTAATTACCTCAAGGTAACTCTGGGAAATCTGAAGCTCAGTCCAATGCTTCTGCTGGATCACTCGTGGTCCCATGACAGAAGCTGGGTGATTCTTGCATTTGTATATTGCCACCATGATGGCTAATCTTGGTTGTCACCTTGCCTATCTAGAATCAACTAAAGCCCAAGATGCTGGGCACTCCTGTGAGGGAGTTTTTTGATTATATTCTTTGAGGCAGGAAGACCCACCCTAAATGTGGGCAGCATCTTCTGGTGGCAGCCCAGATAGAAGGACATAGAAGAAGAAGGAAACTTTGCTTTGGCCTGCTTGCCTGAACTTTCACTGGCAAGTCCATCTATCCTCTTACTGTGGCATTCCTTCAGCAATATTGGAACCAACTTCTTTGGGATTTCAAAATAGNATGAAGACCAGAAGCTCTCCAGGAATCCTCCAGGGCTTCAGGGCCAGATTGAAACTACTGAGACACTGAGTCTTGTGGACTGAACAATTATTGGATTCTAGACCTCTCCAGTGTGAGACAGCCATCATTGGATTGCCCAGGCCTGTAAGCTGATCTAATAGACCCCGTATAGTCTTTCTATTGGCTTAGTTCCTTCTGAGAACCCTGACTAACACAGCCACTTTCCTATAAACTTGCTCTGCATTCTTGTGCTCTTGTACAGAATTCAGGCTGGGGAAACAAGTGGGAAGCTCTAGAATTTTCCTATGAGATAGGTTAAGTGGGAAACTCTAGAATTTTCCTATGAGATAGTTAAGTGGCACATTTTTCTCGTGACACCTTAGTGCATCTTCAGATACCTATATTTTCTGGCTTATGTACTGGTATATGCTTAGTTTTAATTTTCAAACCCTAACTTTAAGACCCAGCATGGGCTTTATCCTCACATGAGCTGCTCATTAAAGTCAAGCATTATTTACTTTATTCCTGGGAGGTTGTTATGTTTAATTCTACTGCAGAATTTGACATTCATCCTTGGTAAGATTCAGCGTAGTTCCATTCATTGTGAATGCAGACAGGGTAGGGAACGGGAGAGAAACAAGACAGGTAAGTGCATGCTCTTATTTGTAACAAGTTTTATTTCCCTTCAATCTGAGTTTTTAAAAATGTGTCTTTGATTTTTTAAGTAGTTAGGAAAAGAAATGTAGGGGCTCAATGAGAGTGCATGGGTTTAATACATGTGAGGCCCCAGATTCAAGGCCTAGCCCCCTCGAGACCCTGGAGAAAAAAAATTAAAGAAAGAAAATACAAATACCCAAAGAAAAATGGGACTCTATTATCCACAGAATTATGGAGAAATTTCTGGTAGGTGTGGCAAACTTCACAGCTATCCATGGTCACTTCCTGGATCTACCAATCACATGATTTAGGCTGATTAAAAAACAGCATACTTTTTTAGAGGCCAGGAGTGAAGAAAGATGATTATTTGTTTGAAGGCATGATTACTGGTTTTTGAAATGTATGACCTCCCAGGTCATTTAGTTGAGACCCTGTAAAGTGGATTCCATATAGGTAATAACATGTGTATTTGGCTAAAAATTGAACTAAAGCCAACTAACATAATCTACTAGCAGGGCTTCACTTGTAGCAAAATTATCTATTGACATTTTAAACTGTCACTCAGACAAAAGTCTTTTTTCTTTTAGATTTAAAAATATATATTTTTTTAAATTATGGGTATGTATGTGTCTCTTGAAGTATGTGCATGTGAATGCAGATCCTTTCTAAGCCAGAAGAGGGCATCAGATCCCCTGGAGCTAGCTGGAGTTGTAAACCACCTGATGTAGGTACTAGGAACCAAACTCAGGTCTTCTGCAAGAGTACTATGAGAGCTTACCCTCTGAACCATCTTTCCATTACTCTTTTAGGGGAAAAATGCTATAATGAAGTCTTATTCATAACACTCCAAGAATTTACGAGTTGTAAATTCAAGAAAAAATGTCCAATGGTGATAAAACAGCTGATAACAAAAAGCTGGCAAACAAGGACTTCAGAAAGCTGCATAATATTTGACAATAAAACAAAATAAATGTAAAACAGAAATTTTCAGTGAGAAATTATGATCTTAATAAATGAAATCAAGATCAAATGACTATCCTTAAAATAACAAAACAGTATTTAAAATAAGAAGCTCAGATAAAGNAATTAACTTCAGAATGGACACAATAAAATGGACTAGTAAATGCAGAGAACTTCAGAGTAGATATCGAAGTGTGTGAAGAATAGAGCAATAATGAACAAAGAGACATACAGCCTCCCATGTGAACAGAAAACCTGAGGGGGAATGTAGAATGCATACGTAACTAGAAACCCAGAGAACATGGAAAACCCAGAAATCACATTTGAAAAAAAAAATAAGTAAAAGCCAGGACACCAAATCCGATGGCAGATGTTGTTTTACTGATCAAGTACCTCAATGAGCTCTGGAGAGATGGCTCATTGGCTAATAGCACTTGTTCTCCCAGAGGACCTGGATTAGACTCCTTCCACCCACAGGACAGCTCACAGCTGTCCATAACTCCAGTTCCTGGGGCTCTGATGCCCTCTTCTGGCCTCTGCAGGCACTAGGCACACATGTGGTGCACAGATATGTATGCAGGCAAAACACCCATAGACATAAAAATAGATAAATAAAAACAAAACCAAAATAAAAAGAACCCCAATGAATACTGACTTAATTAATTGCATAGAACACCATGCTCAGGNACATTATGTTTACTGCTAAACTCCAAAGACAAAAAAAAAAATCTCAAAAGTCTAACAAGAAAAGAAAGGCCACTTTGAATGGAGCAAGGATAAAATTGACAACTAACTTTCTAAACAGTTTAGAAACAAGAAAATGAATGGAATATTTATAGAACAAAAAATAAAAATATTCCACAAACTGACAATGCTGTTTAACAAAATAATGTTCAAAAATGAAAAACAAATGGAGACATTTCTCACTACAAAATAATGAGAATTTAGCATTAATATATTCATCCTCTCCATAGGAAGTACTAATGGGAGTTCCATTGGCTTAAAGGAAGTAATGTCAGTTGGGAATGTGGGCATGTGGAAAGGAATAAACAGCCCACGAACAAGAAGATAGGAAAAACATATAGACTTTCAGCAACTGGAGGACTAGATTCCCAGAGAAAATAACAGCAACAGCCTAAAGCCATTAGATAAGCGGATTTAAACTTTTGATGGCTACAGGCACAATTGAAGAGATGGAGCAAGTTTAGGTTTGCCTCAGTGAAGACAAGCACAGCAATTCAGAGAAGACCAGAGGCTGAATGTGTGAAAACTTAAGTGGAGGTTGATGGAAAGGAGCTGCCATGAGATTACCCTGAAGGGGAGACTTATCAGGGTAAGTGCTGAAGGAGGAGCACAGGTCTTCAGGTCCTCAGCGTTGTGATGCCACAGTTCTCATGGTAATGGCATAGTGTGCATTGTGAATCACAAGGGAGCACTGTACAGTCAACATGGAGCACTGTGATGTTGTAAAACAGTGACATCACAATGGGGCANTGTATCACAATGAAATCTGTAGCATCAATGGGTATTGTGATGTTACAGTGGTACATTGTGGTGTCATAATAATGTATTATGTAATAATAAAGCATTTTTGTATCACACTGGGGTATTGTGATGACACAACCTGGAAAAATGGGGTACTCTGACATCACAGTGAGGACTGTGACATCACAATTTAGCACTGTAATTGTAAAATGGAACACTATAATGATTAAGTTGTCATTTAATATAACAATTCAGCCTTGTGATGCCATAATTCAGCAAAGTTATGTCATAATGAAGCATTATTATGTCACAATGGGCATGGTGGTGTCACAATTCAGCAGTATGATGTCAAAACAGCATCACAATGCCATAATGGAGTATTGTGATGTCACAATAGAACATTATGTTGCCACAATGGGATATTGTGTTGTAAGAAATATTCATGGTGGTGTTACAATAGAGCATTGTACTATGATGGGGCATTGCAAAAACAAAATGGAGCATTAAATCCTCAAAATTCACCTTTGTGGTTGCCGGAGGCCATGGGAGTATAAGCAGGTGACAACTAGTATTCAACAGGTCACTCACCAGATGAATGGTTCTTTGATGGGGAGCCCTATTTGGCAAAGACCNTGGGGTCACTGACTGTAAATGACTGGTTGTTTCTGTCTGTAGTTTTTCTCATGTGCCACTAGTGGCATTTCTTCCCTAACAAACAGCTATGGGTGTTTTCCCACTGCTTGTGTGTTTCTCTCATGTAAATATTCCATTTATTAGATACACTTATAGCTGTTGATGGTCAGGAAGATGGTTTCTGCCTAAGCTGTATAATCTTGATGAGTAGAAATAATACTAGGATATTTTTCATACTCAGACTGACATAAAAAAATAACTGTATTCTCAGCTACAAAGACAGCTTTTCACACATTTAGATAAGACATCAGAGCAAATCCAAAATAGACTAGTTACCCCTGGAGATGAATGGCACAAGGGCAAATTCCCAGGTGTCTTTTTGTTGAACCAAAGCCAGGCTGATAACATTAGGACATAAACTCCATGCAGCAATTGACTTTCTTCATGTGCTCCTAGTCTCAAGGTCCAGCCAACTGTTTATTGTTTAAGTCCTGAATTTCAATGCCATTTTCTGTNTGGGAATGCTAGCCACTCAGAGCTATGTGCTTACTTCATTCATCATGCCTGGTCAGTGCAACCTCCCTAGCCTGAGAGAAACCGTGTTATTCCTTAAGTGTATCAGAATGGCTTTGTCTCTTGTTGTTTACTCAAGAAATGCTTTGTGACACTGAAAATATAACTCATATTTGTCCAGAGTTTTTGCTGTGGANACAGAGATGTGTGTGTAGAGGAGAGTGAGTGAGTGAAAGAGTGTGTGAATGAGTGAGTGAGTGAGGTAGTAGTGAGTGAGTGGAGAGTGAGTGAGTGATGTAGAAGAGAGATGCAAGTTATAAAAGAAGAAATGTAGCAGGGTAGAGAGAAGTGTGTGTAGAAGAAGGAGTTGTAGCCTACAAGGAGATGTAGCAGAGTGTATAGAGATGTGTGGATGGGTAGAAGAGAGATGTGTGGAGAGAAGGTATGGAGCTGTTGAGGAGAGATGTGTGGATAGAAGAGAGAGCTATGTAGATGAGATGTATAGGTGTATAGAAGAGATGTGTGGAAAATGTAGCTGTGTAGAGACAGAGAGATTTTCAGAGAGATTTTTAAAGATGAAGTAAAAGAGAAAGTTACCATCAGAAAGTGTATGTTTCCTTATTTATGTCTCAGATAGAAAACTGTAGCACTCTCTGCATTTGTGGATTTTTTGCATACCCTGGAGACAGTGTTGGAGCAGCTCTCCCAAAGAAATATTCATGGTAGTGTTACAATAGAACATTGCACTACGATGGGGCATTGCAAAAGCAAAACGGAGCATTAAATCCTCAAAGTTCACCTTTGTGATGTCACATAGGGTACTGTGATGTTGTAATTGAGCATTGTGAAGCTACAGTGGAGCATCTGATATTTCAATGGAGTTTTGTGTTGTCAGAATAGTGCTTTATTTTGTGGTGTCACAGTGGCACATTATGGTACCAAATGGGGCATTTGGATGCCATATTTCACAGTGTGATGGCACAATAGTNCATGTGATATTAAAATGCCATATTGTGATGGCACAGAAGATCATTGTGATGTACCAATGAAGCATTGTGATGTCATAACTGGGCTTTGTGATGTCACAAATTCACACCGTACCACTACAACAGGGCATTGTTAAGTCATAATGTTCGTTGGTGGGGCCTTGTGGGGCTTAAGACAGCATTGTGAACAAAGGAGACCTGTGACGCCAAAATTCACACTGTGATGACAGAGTTCAGTTTGATGTTATGGTGATACATGGTGATATGTGGTGATACTGCCATTAGTTTAAGCATGGTGATACTACAATGGAGCATCTGATTTCAAAAAGCATCATTGTGATGTTATAGTGGGGCATTTGATGAGATAATAGTCACAGTGCAGCTTCATGATACTATTTAGCTTTGAGATGCCACAATGGACCATTGTACTGTCACAATGCAGCATTTTCATTTAAATGTGGGGTATTATGTCACAGTGGCTTGTGATGTCAAGTGAGCATTGTGCTGTTGTCAGAATGGCACATTGTGATCCCTCAGTTCAGAAATGGTTAAGGCACAATCGAGCCATTGTGATGTCACTATGGAGCATGGTGAGGTGACAATGATGAATTCTGAAATCACATGCATTATTGTGATGTCACACTAAAGTTTTGTGATGCTACAATGAGTGCACTGTGGCGTCATTAGGGGCCATTGTGATAATACAGTAGATCAATTTGATGGCCTAATTGAGCATTTTAATATAATAATTTAGCTTTATGAAGTGAAATTGAACATTATGATGTCATGAGGGAGCATTGTTATGCCAATAGGGCATAAGTGACTTGTGGTGTCACAATGGAGCATTTTGATGTCACAATAGAGCATTGTGGTGTGTCACAATAGATGTTGTGCTGTCAATGGGACACTTTGATGTCTCAGTGAGATATTGTGCTTTAATAAGAGAGCATTATAATCTGATGATGTGGCATTGTGATGTCACAATTAGGCACTCTGGTATCACAGCTGGGCATTGTGATAAGTCAATAGGGCATTGTCATGGTATTGTGAAACTTTGCAGTGCTCCAGTGAACATTGTGATGTACCAACATAGCAGTTTGGTATCACAATGGGGCATTGCTATGAAGGAGCATGATGATTTCACTATATTTTGTATTGTGCTGTTTTAATGTGGTGCTATAATGGGACATTGTTATGTCAAGTGGAGACTATTGTATCACATTGCTAGGAGACATAGCCACCATGTAGAAGATGATGGTGTCTCTAAAGGGAAAGAGGGAACCTTCCATTCAAATCCCTAGAACAAGGGGATTTCTGACTCTTACAGGCCTTCAAGGGGTTGGGTAAGCTTCGTACCACATAACCTAGCATGGTCAGGTCTACATGCCAAAGAGCATGGAGGCACTAGGTGGGACTTGCAGATGCAAGGGGGAGGTTCAGCAGTACAACATATTCTCTTTATAATTCTGCTGCAGAGAGAGAGAGAGAGAGAGAGAGAGAGAGAGAGAGAGAGAGAGACTATTCTTGCATGAGAGAGCTGCAGGATAGCATGGCCTGATTTCTGGGAGAGGAAAAGAGGCAGTTAGAGGGCCTATGACCTAACAGAAAGGCTATAAAATAAGTAAAAATATATACACAGTGAAGTCAAAACCGTCTGAGAGGGAGGACTAAACATCTAGCTGTCTTTTTGTTGTGGGAGGCACCTTGAGATGTCCCAGGGATCTGGAAGGCTTTGTTCAGATATTTGCTTTGGTTTTTTTGCCCTGACTTTTTATTTTTCAACTTGCTTTCAGTTTGGGATAACGTCTTTTCAGCTCACCATGTCCACTCCACTGGGTCCTTTGATGAGCAAGTCAGAACTTAATCTCTGACTTTCCCCTCATAGAATGGGCATCTGACACTTCTTTTCTCTGATGCTGATTTCCTGCCCTTTCTACTACAGATTTTAATTAATCAGTATAACATGTAACAAAGTACATATATGTATAATAAATTAGTATATATATGTATTTATTTTTCTCTTCTTAATTCTCTATCTGCTATCTGTACAATTAAGTTATCTTTGAACATCATTCTTTCATTTGTTTGTGTGTGTTGGATAATTATATAGCCCAGGTGTATTATATAGCCCAGGCTGGGCTTGAATTCATGATTCCCCTGCCTTCTAAGACTGGGATTATAAGTGTGTGTCCCCATGGCTGACATTGAATCCACTCCCTTTCCTCATCCCTCTTTCCCCTTCCCTCCCCTCTTTTCCTTTCTCTTTTACCCTCTTTCTTCCTGTCTTTCTGTCCAGTGCCAAGGACACAACCCCACCCCCTCCAGGCATGTTAGGTAGAAACTCTAACACTGATCTGTATCCTCAGCTCAGACTCATTTGTTCCATGACAGAATTTCTTTTTAGTCTTTTTTTTTTTTGGTAGGGAGGGGCACGACACCTTACTTTCTATACAAAGGTAAACATCATGTTAAGGACAGTAAAAGTCAAATAGTCTGACATGAATCTGGAAATGGGTATACTTCTTTGTCATGGTTAGTCTTCATTGTCGGCTGGACTAGACCAGAATCAGCATGAAACACACCTTTGGCTCTGTCCACAGGGTTCTGACCACAGGGTTCTGTCTGTGAGCATTCTGTTCCCCAGGGCACTGTCCACGGGGCTGTCCATGAGGGTTCTGTCCACAGGGCTTTGTCCATGAGTGCTCTGTCCACAAGAGTTCTGTCTACAGTGCCCTCTCCACGAGGGCTCTGTCCATGAGGGTTCTGTCCACAGGGCTTTGCCCATGAGGGCCCTTCAACAGAAACTGAACTGAAGATGAAAGCCCTGTCNTGAGTGTGGGTGGCATTGGTCCCTGGGCTGGGGTTGCAGAGAGAGTAAAAAGGAGAAAGAGAGCTGAGCACCAGCGTTCATCTCTCTTTGCTTGTGTCCAGCTCCCTCCTGTTCCTGCTGCTAGGCCTCCCCTGCCATGATGGACTANATCCACAAACTGCAATCCTTCCTTAAGGGGTTTTTGTCAGGTAACTGTGGCAACAATAGCAAGGAAAAAGCAACAACAAGAAGAAGACATTCTTCTTCTGGTAGACTTTTATTAAGGGATAAGGAGTCTGTCTAGTCAGCAATTGAGCTGTGTATGCATTTTGCTATTCCTGTGACTAATTTCCATTGGTGATCAGCTCTAAATTCTCCCAGATTTACCTGTGATTAGGGTGGAAGTGGGTTGTTTTTAGGGCTGTTCTTACCTTCCTTGTTTGACTGTCCATGTAGGGCTTCATTTGTGAGTNAGAACTGCAAAGACAGTCTTCGTATACACTTGTGACCCTCTCCAAGTAAGCAGACAATTATTTTATGGTGATTAATGCTCACTAGCCTGGCTAGAGTCCTGAAGGGACTCTCTAGTTTCCATTTGAAACTTCAATCTTTGGCTGCTACCTTGGGTCTCAGTGTTGGGTTATTTAGTTGTAAGAGCGTGGGTTTCTGCTTCCTCACATGGGCCTTCCTTTTCTGGCTGTCCTGGATCCTTGCCTATGTTCTGGGCTTGATAGTTTTAGCTGCTCCTCTTCCAAGAGCCTAAGAAGTTTGTCCTCTAGGGGAAGAGATTTGGGGCTGATGTTCATTGACATCAGGATTCAGAGGACATTTACAGTGTGATTTCAGGTTTTTAAGTTCAGCTTTTTAATTTACAAAGATATATAGCTATAGCAGAAGCTGGGACAGTCCTTGATTGCTGGGCAGCAGGGGAGAGGGGAGGGACTTCAGGGAAGGAATATGGGACTCCAAAGATGTAGAAAGGAGAGGTGTAGTAGTTTGAATGAAAATGTCCTCTGTAGACTCAGAGGTTTAAATGTTGGGTACCTATTTGGAGATTTCGGAACCGTTGGGAGGTTGGGTCTTGCAGGAAGAAACGTCCCTGGGGGTGGGCTTCAAGTGTTTATAGTCCCATCCCACCTGTACTTCCCTCTTTCTGTTTCGTGCTTGTACTTCCAGACTTGAGCTCTCAGTTTCCTGCTCCAGGCACCTGATGCCATGCCTCTGTGCCATGATGGACTCTAGCCCTCTGGAACCATAAACCTAATAAACTCTTTCTTCTGTAAGTTTCCTTGGTCATGGTGCTTTATCACAATCTAATTGTGATATATTGGTAGCCCTCTGGTGTCCTGTGAACTTTCCTGGGGTAAATGAGCATGGTGCCTTTCATTTCCTTGGAATTGGGGCACCTGGGTAGTCTGTTAGGAGGTTAGAGATTCACAGACAGGCTCTGCAGGGGGATTGCCATTTCCTTTACTGAAGAAAGAGACTGCTGCCGGTGAGTGTACTCAGAGCAGTGATGGGGTCTGGACCATGACACCTCCAGGATGCCTTTCTGTATGATCTTGACCCTCACTTACTCACTTGTGCGACTTGCATGCCTTGAAGAAGAAATGAGTCCTTTGCTCAATGCAAATTCCTGTCTCCATCAAGCCACCTTTTTATTTGTAGACTTTGATGAAGGAAAAGATTCTTGGCCAACCTTATGATGGAGTTAGTTGTCCTGGTTTAAACTCCTTCTGTGTGACCAGCCTTGTGCAGTTTTAACTGTCAGCTTAACACAACCTAGAGTCACCTGGGAAGAGGCTTAGTGGAGAAGTCTCTAGATTATATTGAAGATCGTCGTGGTTGCTAATAGATATAGGAAGACCCACCTGCTACTTCATGGGCTGGGCCCTGAACTGTGTAAAAGGGAAATGAGAAGAGGTGGCGAAGTGTAGTCAGCCAGACAGCCTACAAGCAAGCATGGTTTATTCTTCTCTGCTCTTGACTGTGTGTGGGATAGATGAGCTGTTTCAGTTCCTGTCTTGACTCCCCCAAATGGCGGACTGTGAATTGGAATTATAATCCAAATGAACCTCTTTCTTCCCTGGGTTGCTTACAGTCAGGATATTTCATCACAGCAATAGAAAGGAAGCAGCACTGGGAGAAGCCCCAATGCCAGGCAAGCCTGGGTTGAAATGATGACTTCTTTGGGGGTGGGAATAGAACAAAGAGCCATAGTTCCACGCTATTGATAAATTCTTGAAACAGTGTACTCATTTCATGATTTATCAGATTTTACACGCTTTCAGAGTTGAATGTGGAGTTCTTCAGGTTCTCTTGTGGAACTTGATAATNTGTGGTCCACTTGGANCAGAGTCTTCCCCAAACCTTGACAGACACATTCACTTGTATTCATTATTAAGTTACTCTGACACCACCCACATTGGCTGAACCATAACTGGATTTTTTTCTGGGGAAGTCATTCTTTGTAAGATTTATCTTGAGGTCTAAACTTACTATAAATTTATTATAAGTACTTTTAAAAAAATCTGAAGGGGAAGGTACAGATCACAAGGGATGAAAACTTCCTTTTGTCACAGTGGCAAACTTGACTGCTTATGTGATTCCCATTACTCTGAAGTTCTTTTTTTTTTTTAAACCCAGATTTATTCAGGTGTATACATTCTTTCATTGGTCATCAAAATCTTCATATTCACTGTTGCATATGAACAAATGTCTAGTCACCCCAGACAGGGTATCAACAATAGACCGAAGCAATGATTCTACCCAGATTCAACTTGGTGAACTAGTGAGTTTACTGGAGTTACTTACAAGAGCATGGGGGAGAGGTTCCTCACAGAAACAGCTCATCATCATTGCTAAGTTCTAGNCCACTGCACATGATGAGTGCATGGAAGTAGCATCGTGAAGCTCCATATTCAGTTAATTTCCCATTTCCTGTATGCTGTAACATCTCCAGAGATCACTTGTAGGTGAGGAGTGTAAAATTGTGACCTTAGAATCCAGCTGCTGTTTTGCAGTAGCTCTGCCCCTCTCACAGATTCTGACAGGAACCCCATGGAGACATTGTCTATGGATTCTGAGCTAGACAGCTTATGATGCCACACCCACCTGGGAAGTAAAGTTAGCATCAAAGGGGTATCATTGTTATTGATACCCACACCCACTCCCCACCCCTTCCCTGTCTCCTGCTGGGAATCAGAGAATCCNGCTGCAGGTTCTTGCTGTGAACCTCCCCCATTCTAGAAGGGCAGAAGAAGAGGCTCCCTCCTCTGCCACATGGGCTCTGATTCTCTTCACAGACCCCACCATGTTGTCTGAACCACTCTCCTCAGAGCCTCTGCCACACTTTGCCCTCTATCTGTCTGTCTGTCTATGGCCTTAATAGTTGTTCTAATGACCCCTCTAGCCCCCATCCACCCATCCCAGCATCCTCTTGAACCACCACCTGACCACATCAAAACCTAAGAGGGAGCTGGCTGGTGAGAGGGAGAAACCACTAGAACCTCAGGTGAGGATCCTGTAACCTTCTCCTCATCTTCTCATCTCCTATCATAAAGTGTCAATGGCTCTATTATCATTGTCATATACATATACCACTCATAACTCAGGTTATCTCTAATCCAAAATGGCCATGAGATAATCATGTTATGCCTAAAAGAAAAAGATGGGCTATACTTATGTACAGAAATAAGTTTGGGGAGAAAAATCACTGAGATAGAAGGTGTGTATTAGCTGTGTGTGTGTGTGTGTGTGTGTGTTGTGAGAGGGGTTGTATTTCTTTTTTCTTTAGTGAAAACCTTGTAATAGTAGCCCCCAGCCTCCCCTTTTTTTGCTGGATTTTTCTATTTTTTAAAATCTTTGACAATGTTTATACTGCCCAGGCTGGCCTTTTTCTCATCACAGACTTTGGTTTTACAATCATAAGTGCATACCACACATACCTGATTGTTGGGCCTTTATAACAACAGAATCTGAAGCAACCAGTGTGAATTGGAGCAGAGCAGTGAGAGAGAAAACAGCCAGCTCCTTTATGATGTAAAGANCCTGAAGTACAACTATGACAGGTGATAATGGAGTATTANAAACAATTTTTAAAATACCCCAGAATCCTATTTAATTTTAATTAATTATCACNTTTGCTTCAAAATACAAATGTAATCTTAGTAGGAAATGCACACCTAATACAAAAGTCCTTAAACCCNAGATTGAATTATCCCTTCATCTCAGGCTCCAACTGAGTTCAGTCTCCTTCTTCTCCTCAGAAATAACTGTTGCTTGGAACACACAGTCCCTCTTCCAGCTTCTTTGTCTTATACATCAAGGAATTTAAAAATAGATTTAGCAACCAACTTAAGGACAAATTGATTGGAGTTTGAGAAAGAGGGAAAGATAGAGAGAGAGAGAGAGAGAGAGAGAGAGAGAGAGAGAGAGAGAGAGTAGAACAACAGGGGAGGAAGCTGGAGATGCTTGGCAGCTTCCAGGGAGAGGGAGCTGGATCAGAGAAAGAGAAAAAAACTGATGCTCTATGAACCCGGGTGGCAGTGTGTCAGCAGCTGCCTAGAGCGTGGGGAGCANGGTGGCAGGATGGAGTGCCCAGGGTATCAAGGCAAGCAGCCTTACGCTGTTGGCTAGTATCCAAAAAGAAGAGATGGAGAGGGAGAGGAATTCAGGAAGCAGCAGGTTCAGCGCTGAGCATCTGTAAGTAACTGCATCGAGGGAGGAGCTCCTGGGATATGTACGTGCCTCAGTGAGGAGGTGGCTGCTGCTTCTGCTCTTGTCTTTGGATGTGTCATATTTTTTCTACCTTCTGGTGTCAGGCTGTTCTCTTGAGGGTTTCTCCTTATCAAAGGAGGGTTTGTCCGTGCGTGGGAGAGCTTCATCAAAGGGTGTTATCAAGTGCTGACCAAGCCCTTTGTAAAAAATATTTGAAATTCTAAGGAGGGGCACTTGTAATTCCCCCTTTACCTGGCACAGATTTTCACTTACAAAATTGTGGGTGACCAGAGACCCAAGAGTTGGGATTCAAAGCTGATTATATGTAGAGTGTTCATTCTCTCACCAGGGAACACCTCNTTACTTTTTGTTTAAGTCCTAATATATCTTAATGTCTGTGTAGTTTTCTTTTACCAGATGAAATTCTATCATAGTTTATGTCCTCCAAGTAATTTTTCCCTGGTTAATTGTAATATCTTTAGGCTGTACTTCCAGGTCTGCACATACAGTGCTTGTTTGTGTGCATGTGGGAGAAAGAACACACAGGGAATGAATATTTGTGTGCATGTGGGACTGATTCAGTGATACAGACTCCTAGAGGAGGACTCTGCATCAGGACTCTGCCTGTTTGAGTTTTGATTGATCCCATCCATTGACATCTATGTCATCCCGGCCAGTTCATTGTCACTGTTACTGGGATTGNGTNCTGGACTCCCTTTAATTCCCTGGTCCCTGTGGTCTCTGTAGAAAGAATNCAGAGGTAACAGTACACAGAGTGTACTGTGTAATAGAAGACAGGCAGGGCTTATTATACTATGAAGTGGAGCTCCTTCAAGGGTTGAGAGTGGACCATGACCAAAGGAACCATTACCAAGAGACACACTCTCAACAGGTGAGTATGGACAATGGCCAGAAAGACCAGTGTGCTAGCCTACATGTTTTGGTAGACATTGTACTATTTCTAAAGTTACTAGAACAGACAGATTTCCTGAGGGGCGTTTTCTTGTTCAGGTGATTGACAGGTCCATTTAGATTAACTCCTAAGGGAGAGGACAATGGTAAGTCTTTGTTCTTTACCTGAAAGCCTGGCCTAGATAGTAATCTTATGACCTTTTGTCAGTTCGGAATGTCATCTCTCTATCCAGGCCCAGAGACGTGGCTTTGATATCATTCTTTTGGGCAGAAATCATGTAAGAGAACAGATTAAAAAGAACTTAAGCAAAAGAGAATAAAATGAATTTATAATACCTGGNGTGGGAGATATGATCATGAAAGTGGTGGTTTCCCCACGAGGAGAGCTTATCCATTGCACTCCAGACATGCTACCCCTTTATGATTCCCTCAAATGTGGGGAACTCAACTACATCATTTGTGGAAGTGGGGGACTGTACCTCCTCTCCCCTAAATTATGAATTTATAAAAAAACAGCCATGTTTTACCAGAAGGAACTGGCCATCCCCTGATAGGTCTCAGCAGAGCCCACTATCCTGCCTTCCTCCCTTTTGTCTAATCTATAGCTATTCTTCTCATTTTAAATATTAGGGACAGTGTGACACCCCCTTTTTATAGGTCTTCACTTACAAAATTATTGTATTAGCAGTGACACAGGAGGTGAGGCCAGAAATGATTTTCAAGAAAAGGTAGAGCATGCCTCCATCTTGCTGATCTAAGAATGTGTTGGAGAGGGGGAAATCACTGCCAAGCTCAGCTATCTCCCACCCTCACCCCCTTAAGGCCCTGAGACCATTCTCTTTTGGAAAATGGAGCTGGTTTTTTTTTTTTTGAGATGGATAGTCTTCACCTCATTTCCTGAATTCTTGAATAAAATGACTTGAATAAAATCATGTTCTCCTCTAATGTCTGGCCCCTGGTTTGTTTTGGTAGAGATCAGGGGTAGTAGGGTAGGACCTGGTAACAATCAAGGCCCTGGAATCTCCATTCTTGGCTTTATACAACGTTAGCTATAAAAAAGAGGCCCAAGCACTGTGATTTCAAATCTGTTCATGTCAAACCAGTGACCTAATCATCCAAAGCACAAGAAGAAAGATAGACATTATATATTTTCCAGAAAATAGAAAAAAGTAAACTAGTAAGTGGTTTTGGGAAAGGCATCCGATTTCACATGTGCATACCCTTTGACATAGCAATTCTGCTTCCAGAAACTGATCCTACAGAAATAATTACACAGATGGACAAAGATATATCATAACGAAGGCAGATACAACATTACTTACAATCTTGAGGAATTGGAGACCACTAAATGTCTGGCAAAAGGCAATTGGTTAAATGAATTATGAGAAAGAAGGGCTATGTACTTGAGAGGAGGTATTTAATATGTCAGATGACTACCACGCTCAGGGAATATATGTTCAAAGATCATAAACCCTAAAATCCAATGCTCTTAGTTTCAACCACCTCCGGGCAGCCCTATAAACACTTGTCTCACAGGCAGAGGGCTGGTGTCTAACAAATGAGCCTGGAAAACACAGGATTTCAAATTTAGATCCTTAAAAGTTTAATTGTAGTTTACTTTTTTGTGTAAGTATATGTATGTGTTATGTGGGTTTGAACACACGCACATGCGTGCCTG
>LZPO01017414.1:198275-211746 GCA_001675575.1 Neotoma lepida
CCTTCTAGAACATTTCATTATGGAGAATTCCACTCACACAGATAAGACACATTTAAAAATAAACCATAATAATCAGCGTCTGTACTTGGCACATGTCAACATTTTGTTCATTAAAAAGAGATTCCTGCATAGTTTCTTTTATGTGCTGAACTTACAATATTTTTAAGTATCATGTCTGTGTAGCCACTGAAAGTGCATCTTGGGGCTAGAGAGATGGACAAATGGTTAAGAGCATTTGCTGTTCTTACAGACGACTTGACTTCAGTCCCCAGGTTCCATGTTCTGCAACTCACAATTGCCTTTAACTCTAACTTCAGGGGATCCAATGCTTTCTTCTGGCCTATGATTTACCTACACACACACATGCACACATACACACACACACACAAATCAAAATAAAATAAATATGCTTTAGCAATATGATTTGATGCTGAAGGCAAATATGATTCATAGCCTCCAAGTTGACAGAGTTGACAGTCCCTATAGAGTCATGATCATGCACCATATACCACAGTGTATAGAGTACATTTGCTTTTGTGCATTGCCTAAAATCTTCACCACCGTTTTGTTCAGAAAATGACAGAGTGAAAACATGACTATAGGTGGGAACATTTGACTATGAACGTAGAGATGTGTGTGCACAGAGTTATGTGGGGTATGCACAGACACTGGATGGAGTGGAGGAACTTAAGAGAAGGACAATGGATGCANCAGGTATTTTGAAGAAGATAATGGATTATGAAATGGTACTTAAGATAGAGTAATAGATGTTGGATGATGATGATGATGATGATGATGATGATGATGATGATGGTGATGATGATGTGATGGGTGACTTGTTTGGGCCCTCTTGCGCTAGTTCAGGCATTAAGTTATGGAAGATTATATTACAGTGAAGATTAAGGAAAAAATGTACAACCTCCAAATACATCAGTAGATACACATTTTGCCCATAAGAAAATTCCAGCAGGAGTTAATTGTGAACGTGCACAGGAGTATGAGAGAAAACTGCCATGTTTTCATTGACCAAATGATAAGTAGTAACATTTTTTCCTTTGGTGCATATATATTTTATAAAATTGAATGGAGTTTTCATCTTGTCTTTTATTTTGTATTATATTTAAAGTATTCAAAATGTGATTTTTAAGAAAAAAAATATCCTTTAACTAAATAGGCTGTGAGTGGTTAAGAGTGTTTGCTGATTTTCCAAAGGGCTTGAGTTTGGTTCCCAGCACCCAGGTTCTTAGTCATCTGTAACTTCATCTCCAGCTTCTTAGAGATGGTCTGTCTGGTCTCTGTGGGCATTCATACTTATGCACACATGTACACACACATACAGATGCACACACACATACACATGCATGCAAGCACACATACACAAGCACACATACACACATACATGCACACACACATTCATGCACACACAGGCACACATACATACATACACACATGGATGTACAGTACACACATGCACACACACTCATATACACATGAATGCATGCATATGCATAAATAAATAAAAATAAAATAAATCTACAAGAAAATANGAAAAAGTAAGTATTCTTGAAGGAGAACATAAACTCAATTTTTCCCATGTCATCTTGCACAGAGGCTTTTGATACTTGTGTATGTGTGCATGTGTGTATGAAATATCAATTCATATCCAAGAAATTCCACTTGTTTAGTAATCTGAAACATCTTCCAGTTGTTGCTTTGGATTTTTAGACAGGTGCCATTACATAGCTATGACTGACTAAACCAATGGCCATTGGTAATCAACTGAAATATCACCTGTTTTGTTTTCCCAGGAGACTGGATTGAGAGAGTTTAAATTCTAACCCTCAGATCCTGCCTTGGTCTGTCATGTCACATGTTCCTGTCATCAATCTACCTGGAGGCTACCAGTCAACTCATTACAGCACAGACACAAAACCTCTTATGTCACAGACTACAGAATTTTAGGAATTGCATGATGGGAAAGATGAACTAAATATTTATTTTACAATATCATAAGATGGCTCTACATTCAAAATATTATATCACAACTATACATTTTGATGGCTTCTGGCTTTGCTGCAATAAATATCACAACTTATTGGTTGAAGGTACATCGGGAAATCTCTGCCCAACCATTAACTGGGCATCAAGGTAACTGAGCCAGTGACTTGGTGACAGTATATGACAAAGAACACAGATCATGTGGAATTAATCAGGAGAGTCATTAAATATGCAGAAACATCAGCAAATCTGTAGAAGAAGGGATATGATTTCTAGAACTGACACATTTTGTTGCATTTTCTGGTTTTCAACAAAACAAATTATCAGATGTGAAGAAAGAGGAGAGCAACCCATGGACAGGAAAGGAAAAGCCTNCAGTCCCCAGGCAAGCTCAGATGCTGGGTAACCAGATAAAGATATATTGTCTCTCATAACAAACATGCCCTAGAACTACAGCAAGCCACATATAAGTTACTCAATTGGGATTTTACTAAACATAGTAGATAAAAAGATAAACAGTGTAGATTGGAACCAAATACAAATTGTGGAGATGAAAAGTACAGTAACTAAAATGAAAAAAAAAATACAGCAATACCAGAGCTGATCTGAGCAGGCAGAAGAATCAGAGACCATGAAATTAGGCCAATGGAGGCTATATAGTCTGAGAAACAAAAGAAGAATAGAATGAAGATAAAGATAGAAGCAGAAAGGCTTGGAGTACATCACTGAGAGAGGAGAAAAAGAACAAAGAGGATGTTGAAGAAGGAATGGCTGAAAATGTCCCCAATTTAAAGGTTTATTTTTAAATTTTTAAGTTACGTGTGTGTGTGTGTGTGTGTGTGTGTGCACATTCATTCAGGTGTCCATAGAGGCCAGAGGAGGGCATTGGAGTTGGAGTTGCAGATGGCTATGAGCCACCCTACATGAGTGCTGGGAACAAAGCCCTGGTCCTTTGCAAAAGCAGCCATGCTTTTCTTACCAGCTGATCCATCCCTTCAGCCTCCAAATCCTCCAAATTTGATGAAAAATGTAACCTTCAAATCCAAGAAGACTTTAATAAATTCCAANCAAGACTATTTTTGAAATCGACACTGATGTGTCTCAGTCCACACTGTGGAAAGCCAGAAAGAGAGAAAGACACAGAGAGAGACAGAGACACATGGAGAGACAGAGTTTGAGAGAGACAGACAGACAGATACACACACACACAGAGCAAAAAGCCTCAGGCATTTTCATTTTTATGCAGACAGAAAAACATACAAGTTAGATATATCTAACAATTTCAATATTTGATACAGAATAATGAAATATAAATGTTTCTCATTGTATATATAAAACCTCCCTTAATTTCTTCAGAGGTCAATCAATAGGACAGTTTATCAGTGCTTTTAGGATGCCACAGACCAAAAGTCCTAGGGATCCAGGATGGAGCGGCTGACAGGATGGGAAAATAGACTGGCTGTAGGTACCTCAGCCGCTGCCTAGCACTGTCAGTTCTTGCCATCTAATGCTTGCTGTTTTATGGCCACAAGATGGCTACAAAACCATGTACTTTCTGCCTCCAACAGTTTGGAGAGGGCTAGGAACAAAAAGAGCTTCCTTCCTCTTGACTCTCTTTCCTTATATCTCTGGACAGAAGGAGATCTCACAGCTAGCTGCAGGTTAGCCTGGAAACATCCATACCGAACAAAAGAAATGAAATAGTGCTAAGGAGCTTGGGCAAAGCAGAGCTCATCCTCCATAGAGTGATGCATTGCTACTCTTAACATTTAAGTTCTGCTTTGTCTTTTGAGACAGTCTTATGTAGCCCAGGCTGGCCTTGGAGTCTCTGTAGAGTCAAGGATGGCGTCAAACTTCTGATCTTCCTGCCTCCACCTCCCTAGTGCTGGGATTACTGGCATGCACCATCACACAAAGTTTTATATGGTACTGGGGATTGAACTCAGAGTTTCATGTATGCTAGGAAAGTACTCAGTCAACTGAGCTATGTTCCCAGCTCCAGAATCTATATTCTATTAACAAGAAAGAAGGGATAGAGATGATGCACTGGTAAGCGACTAACCCATCCCACAGTGGGTGATTTGGAGATTTGATTGAGAGCAAGAACTAATTTTTATTTGTCTTCCACTCTCATAGTTTTTCAGTGCTCAGTAGAATATATCAAAAGATAACTGCATTTCCAGCTATAGGTTGGATGCATAAATGAATGGGTAAAAATTCTTGGTCATTGATACCTTGCAATTGGGGCTGCAAAATATCCAACCCCCTGATAGAAATTGAAAGCCAGGAAAGTGTCACTACCCTGAAATTTTGTACCCAGAGAAAATCTTCTCTGAAAAGAAGCTAAAGTACCATATTAACTAATTTCCTAGCTTTTATGTAAGTAGAAAAGTGCTGAACGTGTCAAGGATTTAGTGTCCCCAAGCAGTGCTCAAGCCTCAGAGGCAGATGCAGAAGCTCCCTTTACCATCTTCCCACTTAACTACCAAGCACTGAGCAAAAGCCTGTTGCAAACTCCTTCCAGAAACTGCAGCTGTGACAACAAGACAAAAGCTCGGAGGGTAAAAAGGTTAATCAGGGAGTAGTTTATCGGCTTCTTTCCTTTTCCATGTCCTGTAGCCACACTTTCCCAGAAGNTTTCCTGGTGCCCCTGGGAGTGGCTATCCAGAAGTGCAATTCTCCTCTCTGCGTGAATCTGAGACTTGAGACATTATAGTTCATTTGGAATAACACACCTAGATACTTCACAATGAATTTTTCTATTACACAAAATTGGGGATCTTAAAGGACAAGAATTTAAGGCTAAATTCTTCAGGAGCTATAGAAAAATACGTATTTTTGCCATTAGTATATGATTTGGGTAATAAATACCAGCTTAAAATCTTCATAATTTTATGATCAAGATACTGGCTGCTACATTTTTGTAAATTCTCTTGTTAAATTGGAATTAATGTCATTTAAAAGCATGAAGGTAGTGCATATTCATTGTACAGAATAAGGAGTAGGGAAAGGAGAAATCAGTTTGCTTCTTTTACTCCAAGAACCACTCTGTGAAGTTAGGTCCTCTCAGGATTTAGTCATGCATCCTTACAAACATTTTAAGATGTTTATTTATTTTGAAATTGTTATTTTTCATTATGTATTTATGTGTGTCTGTTTATGGCTTTGGTATGTAAGTGCAGTGCTTGTGGAGGCCAGAAGAGGGCATGAGATTCCCCGGAGCTGGACTTAGAGGCAGTTGGATACCTCCTAACATGGGTGCTGGGAACTGAGCATGTGTCTTCTGGAAGAGCAATCAGTCCTTGTAACCACTGAGCCATCTAGTCANTCTGTAACACATTACATTTATTTTTAAAACTAAGAAAGTTTTTACTCATCTGATTCCATGAGAAAAAGGAGAATTGGATTTTGCTTACTGTAAGGAGGACTCCTTTCTGCGGCTGGCTTCTGATAGATAATGCCTTAAACTTCAATATGAAAATCTTTTAGTTACAGTTCAGCCTGACTCACTTCTGAAAGATACTTAAGTCCTTTGTACTATTTATCTACTTGCAAAGTGTTATTCAATTAGTTCATAAATATTTATAGCATAGCTATAATGTGCTTGGTATATAGNGTTGGGCACTTAGCAGGGTATGAAAAGGTTGTCGAGTGAACTTGTGTGTTCATTCTGAGAGAAAGACGCAAAGGTCTGTGCCTGTGGGTATTCTGGCCATTTAATTTACATAAACAGGTTCTCCTTGTGACAGCTGATGCTGATTGTCAGCTTGCCAGCATCTAGACTCACGTATGGGCATATCTGTGATGAAGCTTTTGTATTAGGTTAATGGAGACGAGATTGCTCACCTTAACTCTGAATGGCNCCATCCTGTAGGCGTGTTGTTAGACTGAATAAAACGGAGAAAGGAAGCCAAGCACTGGCTTTCAGTCTCCCTCTTCTCTGACTGCAGATGCCATGTGACCAGCTGCCTTATGCTCTGGCTGCCATGACTGCCCTCCCCCTCCACAATCATGGGAACCCTGATGAGCCAAAGAAAACTTTTCCTTAAGTTGCTTTTGTCAGACGTTTTGACAGAGCAGTGAGGAAAGTAATTGATATACTCCTACTACTTGATGGGCGGCTTATAACACAACAGTCAGCCCACAAACTGGGGCAAGCTGGGCTGAGTTCCACAGAGGGTTCCGTCTGCTGTATTCATTGTCAGCGGGTGGGGTGGGANGACCCGGCTGGTGGGGGAGGGTATACTCACAGGTGTCTCACTCACATGACAGGCAGTCTGTCCTGTCTGTNGTCTCAGAGTTCAGGTGGATAAGATGGCTGTGGACTTTGTTTCCTCCCTGGATGGGCTTCTACATCCACTTTCCTGGAGTACTGTGGCTGTTTTCCCGGAGTGAGCACGTGAGAGCTTACAGCCTCTGACTCTTTAGATGGAGTGTTGGAAAGCAGCACCCATGCTGTATTCCATTGGCCAAGCAAAGGCAGAGCAAGGTTCAAAGGCAGGGACTTGGGTCCACTTCTCAACAAGTGGCACAGGAAAAGGATTTGACACTGCGTTTTGTATGTGTATGTGTGCATGTTCATGTATATGTATGTGTGTGTACCTCTGCGTGTATCTGCGTATGTATTTGCGTGTGTGTTCATGTGTATGTAATATATGTGTCTGTCTGTATGTGTGTGTCTGTATGTTTGTGTGTGTGCGTGTTGTGTTTATTATTTCATGCANTGCTGTCACCTTCCTCTCAGATCACTCCCCTTCCCTGGGGGAATTTCATCTCTACCACTCATTCCATAGAATGGGCCTTCACTCAGTCTTCATTCCACTGATTGCAAGATGGTCAAGTTAAACACAGNATGCCTAGGCACATGGCCACAATGGTTGGTGCTGGGTCCTGCTTAAGAACGTCTCCTTGGCTTATCATGCTCTCCTCTGATGCTATAACACACAGAACCGAAGAGAGGAACATTCTCCATGATTGTTCTGAGACTGCTGTGATGGGGTGTAGGCCTGAAAGCCATGTTTTCATTCCTTGTCATAATTTAAAAAACAAAGCTTGTTGGCATTTATGTTTGCATCTTGGTGCCACCTAAACCCTTGTACAAATTAGATAACTTTGCTAGGTGTCAGTTTAATAATAGTGTCTACCTTACAGTGTTGTCATAGAGACTAAATGAGATACTCATAAATGTAAAATATGATTTTCATAGAATGTTGATTAATGTCNGTGTATAAAATGGGCAAAAAATATCTTGATGTTTTATAAAACAAAAGTTTCCAAGTGTTTGAAGCTGCACTGTCCATGTATTTCAGAAGGCATGAAAATTTGATCAAAGGCAGATAAGTGAATCATCAAAGTTAACAAAAGTGGACTTACACATGAAATGCGTATTAAATTCTGTATGTGATTCCACTTTCTTGGATACTAATTCATAACAATGCCCTNGTCTAGGTGTCCCATNTGGGCCTGAACACTCTACAACAGTGGTTAGCAACATGTGGGTTGTGACTCCTTCAGGGGTNGAACGACACTTTCACAGGGATTGCATACCAAATATTTACACTATGACTCATGAAAGTAGCAGAATTACAGTTATGAAATGGCAATAAAATAATTTTGTGGTTGGGGGTCACCACAACAAGAGGAACTGTATTAAAGGGTNGCAGCATTAGGAAGGTTGAGAACCACTGCTCTACAGTCACATATTTTCTATGCTTTGACCAGTTGTGAGTCTTTGTATTAACCATCATCTGCTGCCTAAAGAAGCTTCTTTGATGATGGGTGAGAGTTGCACCAGCCTATCGGAAAAAAGGCTAAGTATTTAGAAGGCAGTTTGGTACTATGCCCCTTTGTAGCAGGTAGGTCCGCTATCTTAATGGANCATTCTTCTGTGAATGGGTTCATCTATTATGAAGTTATCTATCCCATGATCCAACCACCCCTCAGCAGAACCACCAGCTTGTGACCAAGTCTTTAATAGGTAAGTTTTGAGCCTCATTGTAGATCCAAACAATAAACTGGATTAACAGAAGCCAACCTAAAAAACCTTAGATAACTCGGATAACTACAAACTCATATGTGAATCAACACTGATCGTCATCACAAAATGCCCTGTAGATTTCAATCATTCACTTCTCTTATTGAGCCATAAATAGAGAAAANGGGTGAAGGCCTGAAGTAAATAACCATTGGTTCAGGGATTCATCTTTAATCTGGCGGGGGAGACCTGTCATCCTTTTCAATTTACCTGGTCAATGGGGAAGATGGGATATTCCAGGTGTTATTAAATTACTTTGAAAAAAAAAAAGCCTCAAAGGAATCTTCCATTACTTGAGTGTACCATTCAGTTGTATCCTTTTGGTCTTTTATTTTTTTCTCAAATCATACCAGATCCTTAAACTTGAGCCAAGATGGAAAATAAGGCAAAATTAAAAAAGCAGTTTTATATTTGTAGGGAAGTTTACTACCAATTAGCATAATTGGTAGTATAGCATAAATTACGAAAGATTAAAATAGAGCAGTAGGATATGTGAGTAGCAAAATGTGCCCCCTTTTGAGACTCTCAGTAATACTTATTTTTAGAGGGAAAAATGNCATTCCTCATGTTGCCACATTAAATGTGTTCACAAAATTTCTCTTTCATATTTACTATTCTCANCAGAAGATGCATTTGGTTTTTGCCTTATGTTCAGTAGTATCAATGTCACTTTGAAAAAGATACCAACATGGTAGTGTGTCCCAACACAAAACAACAATTGCACTCATTTTCTGAGCATGAAGAAATAACTGGATTGGAACATTTAGTGCTGTGTTCTAGGCTAGCCAAACAACGTCAATTCTCCCTGGTGATTTACACTTCGTGAGTCATTCTTTGCCCCAAGTATATTGGGGCAGTACTTAACATCAGTTAAAGCAGTGATAAATATGCTACATTGTCCATCGTTATTCCATCAAAAAAGCACTTAACAAAAAACTTTAGGGGCTGGAGAGACGGCTCAGTGGTTAGAAGCATTTACTGCTCTTGTAGAGGACCTTTGTTCAGCTCCCAGTCTTTGTGGATCTGGCACCCTCTGTTGGCCTCTGGGCTTCCTTGTAGTCACTTGCATGTACCCACACTTACATATTCAGGCATATACATAGTCATAAAAATAATAAAAAAACTTTAAATTATGGACTATGAGAGTGTAAAATCGAGGGGTGGGAGAGATAGTCCAGTGGTTAAGAACACTTGCTGTCTAAATAAGAAAGTTCTAACTTAATACTAAACTATATACAATAGGAACAATTATCAAGTATTGTCCAGGAGAGGGGAAAAGTAATAACCTAAACAAAATTAGAACTACAACCNGCAAGAACAACATCAAACAAGAGACACATATTAAAACCCAGAGATGTCCAGAACACAGGTAAACTGCATGTTACAGAGATTATTCCAAAAGCTGTCCTATCCTGAAGAATCTGAATCTAGTACTTAATATGTTCTAGCTAAGATATAAGGAGATTGTAACTGTAACTATCTAGTCTTCAACTCCATCAAAGACCTGAGAAAGAATATAATACCTGAGAAAACGAGAAATGCACACAAGCAATTTTTGAAAATCTTGCAAGAATAGACAGAGACAGCTGGCAGCCTGGACAGTCACCTAAAGTTTCTCAACACCATTGGAGCATCCAATTTGGCTACAGGCCTAGAATATCTGACAGATCATTTTCACAATCAGGAATTTTGAAAGTCCATCTTATTCTGTCTTGGCAAGGTTCAGTAGTCGCTTTTCCTTGTGTCCTGCTCCTCCAGAAGGGACAGGACAGTTCATACTCTCAGCTGTCGAGACATAGGCAGTTCTTTGCCCATCAGGCCATTTTGTGCCAAGAAGAAGACAATTTCCAAATGAAGTGTCTTAGAAGCCCAACATTCTCTCAGGATCAGATCCATGCTGCCAGGAGCAATAGTGTCTCAAGTTAACAGAATTCTAAGTTATCAAAACATTTAGATGTCATATTCTCTAGGTCTATGAAGTATTTGAAGATTACCTATCCATCTGACCTATGTTTCTGTAAATCCAGAGAACCTAACTAACATAACTATAGAGATGACAAGCATAGGTGACTATAAATCTGTCTTATCTACCTAAATAACCTAAGGACTAAGGCTTCACGTTAACAAGGTAAACAGTCTGTAAACAGAGGTACAGTAAAGGACAATGACCTCAAAATTGTGACAATACACAAACTATCTTAAACAGAGGTAGAAATGTATAGTGCAATATGCAATGTGACAACAACTTGTTGCTCGTCAGAAGATCTGAATTTAGTTCCCAGCTCCCNCATTCATTTCCAAGAACCCACATCCAGTTCTTATCGCCCTAATAACCTTGTAACTCTACTTCCAGGGTAATCTGACACCCTTTCTGGCCACTGCAGTTATCTGCATACACATGGCAGCTACTCACACAGATGCATAGGCAGACACATAAGTACAAATAAGTTACAATGTAAAAAAGTGAAAAATCCAAAATGAAATTGGAAGATATCTCAGGCTTTGTGTCACTCCTTTTTTTAAATTTCCCAAACACCCCACATTGCACCACACAACACTCCCAAGCAAATACATCTTAACAAAAATATAAAGAGAGTTTTAAAGGAAACAATCTTTCTCACAGGTGTAACTCATTCTTGCTTAATCTTTACCTTCCACAGAGTGGGTTCTCAGAAGTTCGTGTGGCTGGAAGCACTGCTGGAGGATACAGAAGTTACAAGGAGAAGATTATTAAACACCTGCTGTATGAAACTACACTTCATTCCCGCACCTGCTAAAACAGCTGGCTCCCTGCTTGGGGACAAAGACACAGAGAGCCCACTTTAATGAGTTACCTCTTTTGATTTGAGTCTGAAGAAAATTTACTATAGTGGGGGAAATTTTTCATAAGTCTTAAGAAAAATTACAGCCTGTTAGATGGAATATCACTTGGCTCATGTGAACAGAGGTTCGTATTATCCACGAATGGCTGCATAGTGGTTATTTTAATAATCTTTTCTTTTTTTGCTTTTTCTTTGTTTTGTGTTCTTTTTGTTTATTTATTCTTTCTATAGCCCAGGCTGCTCTGGAACTCACTATATAGCTCATGTTGGCTTCTAACTCATGGAAATTCTCTTGTCTTATTCTCCAGTGTTTTGAGGTTATAGTCATGAGCCATTACATCGGGCTTTAATATTCTTTCTGCTTTTATTAGATTTTTTTCTCAATTTTCTACAATTAATATCAATGTATCTTCTAACTAGGAAATTTTTTTGTTTTAAATANCATGTTTTAAGGAACTGGAGAGATGGCTTGGCTGCTAAGAATGCTTGCTGCTCTTGTGGAAGACCTGAGTTCAGTTCTCAGCACCCATGTAGGGTGGCTCACAACCATCTCTATTGCCAGCTCCAGGAGACCCAACATCCTCTTCTGGCCTCTGCAGGTGCCCACATGCACATACCCACACACAATTACATGCACAAACATATAAATAAAAATAGAACAAATTTCTAAGAAATAAATTACAATTTAAGCATCTTCTACTTTAAAGGATTATAAAATAGCAATCAACTTTGTAGGATATTTCATAGGAGAGTACTATCTTGTCACAATGATTTCCCTACAGGAGGCCTTCATTACAGATAGATGAAAGCATTTGTGAGGCATTCTGTCTCCTGGCAACGACCCTTCTCCCCAAAATGAAGGTGAAGACAGATTTCTTCCCTAAGTGTCTCCCTGGAAGTCTTAGCTCTGTCCCAGTCAGGCAGCACTGCTGCTGCCTAGTTCCAAGGTAAAGCAATTCTCAGAGCTGTGGAAGAAGGCAGATGGTTTTCTGGAGGCAAGGACCTGATGGAAGGAACAGAAACCTCCAGGAGGGCTGGGGTGCTCAGTAAGAGCAGACAATAAATCACTCAACTTGTAAAATCTGACTGGACTGGGCCCGAGAGCCGTGGGTTACTCTCATCTATCCCTCGGCTGCTTAATTTACTTTGGGGGCAGTTCTGTCTCTGTGGGCTTTGGAGCTGGGAAATAGACTTCTTGATAGGTAAATCCTTTTGAAAGATTAGGTGTCGAGCTAGCTGCTATGCTCCGTGCAAAGCAATTCAGGTTTCTGGAAGCATGGAAAGCTCACCACTGCGATTTCCTCTAGTGAGGGAACGTGGGGTTTCGGGGAGTGGGGAGACAACCAACTTTCTCGTGCCCACCATTTGATATCATGGCATGCAATTGTGACCATGATATCTTTTCAATGAAGCAGCAACAAAATATTATGGACTTGCCCCCTTTCCCCCTGACTTCATGGAAAGATGCCAAGCAAAATCTCCTCTTAAGTTTCCCTGTTTCTAGTTGGTTCTCCACCTCATCCCTTGTTTGGCTGGCTGCTGAGAGGTCAGTCTAACCTGTATATCCAGTCTGCTTGTTTTCAGTCTTTTGCTGTCACCATGTCCTTTTTTAGGACTTTATGCTCTGGGCTGTTTCTGACCTACTGGAGGTAGATGCTTCCATTCCCACTTCTCAGAACTCTGTTATGCCATAACCTTATGCTTTGGAAATCTTTCCAGCAGGCCTTGTTCTCTTTCTTTCCCACCTTTGGAGACCCCACCTTCCCTGGGCATGGGTGCTCGTCTCCCTCATTCCCTCTGTTTCTCCTGTGTATCATGACCCTGCTCTCAGAGCCTGCTCGTCTTCCATATCCAAGTTTACCCTTTCTCTAGAGTTACAGCTACTGGGTTACTTATCCATTTCTAAACCATATAACAAACTTGAGTTTGGAAAGACGTACGTACCTCAAATTTCCACCTATTTTTAAACTTCTTTCATTATTTTTTCTTACTTACCTAGCCCCGAACTCACAGAGTTCCATCTGACTCTGCCGCCTAAGTGCTGAGATTACAGGTTTCTGTCACCACCGCACCTCACCACCACTTATTTTGACTTTATTAGAGAGTTTGGTTCCAGACTGGCAAGATGGCTCAGATGGGTAAGGAAGGGTTCCTGCTGTCAAGTCTGACCACCTCAGTTTGACTCCCCACAGCCCACATGGTGGAAAGAAAAATGTTTGAAAGTTGTTTTCTGATTCCCCCGCCCCAGTAAATGTAAACAAGCTGTAACAAAAGCCCCGTTGTATGCCGACAGCTTCGAATCCTCCCACTCTCTGTGCTCCTTCGGCTCCCACGCCTCTGATGGCAACCTGTTTCCCCTCCTTTTGCACCCACAGAATGTTCAAATAATGCAAATAGCATCCCAGGCATAAGAACCCTCATCCCAGCCACTGCTTGTAACCAATACCAACATCCCCCACCAGAAAACCCTCCTGTCTGCTTGCCAAAAGAATTTCTCGATCGTGATGCCTCCAGAGGTTGCTTTATTGTACGGGGTTCTTTTAGCTATCCTGGGTTTTTTGTTTTTCCATATGAAGTTGAGTATTGTTCTTTCCAAGTCTGTGAAGAATTGTGTTGG
>LZPO01017414.1:230450-240732 GCA_001675575.1 Neotoma lepida
TTAATTTTTACTGCTTCATTTAGATTTTTCAGTGTTGATAAGCTTAGAATGCATTTAGCTACAATGTCTTCGGCAGAGCAGAAGTTTGCAGAAGAAAATCTCACTAACCACTCTAGAGACTGAATAAGAGCATGACAGAATCAGGCCGCTGTTTGTTGTGCAGTGTATTAGCNNCTTAANAGAAAGAGGGTTTCAATANNGTGTTTATGTGCTCAGAATTTTGAACCATAAAAGGCAATTTCTTCTTAAATAATGAATCATTACCATTTGCTGAGTAAGTACTCAGTTCCACACTGAGGTACATTTTTTCTCTAATCTTGAACACAATCTTTCAAGACGTCGAATCAGGACTTTGAACATTCACAGATAANTTTTTCCCTCTGGGCTGTGATGTTAGTTAAGGAGAAGATATGGGAATTAGAATATNGTTTTTNCATAATCAGTGTCCTTGTCCCTCATGGCACATTTCCATGTATCTAGAGATGTTCACAGCAATAGAAGCTCTAACCAAGACAATAATATAAAGACATAATATAATAATATAAATGAAAGCTTAGTAAAATGGTATCAACATTTAAATTATGTAACCCATTTTGATGTTTCTTAAAATTTGGTTTTATTTTAAAATTTATTTTTTATTTTAACATTTAGCAAGTTGATTTTAGCAAGTTGATTGGATGATCCAATGACCCAAGGTGAAATCTGAAAGAATATATCCATTGTGTCAAGTGTGTATTTATATCATTGTCCAAATACCCTTTTTCCTAATNTGGAAAATTCTAGCACCATAGGAATGCTAATTTAAGGTCATAAACATTCCATGTCTGCTTGAAATATTAACAATATAATCAGGAACCTACATACTAATATATAAGTTTCAATGATTAATCTAACACAGCCCAATAGTAAAATAGACTTAATGAAAATAACCTCATGATAGAAAAATTGGGGTGGGCTTGGCCCTTACCACCCCCATACCTCCAACCAACACCTTACAATTCCTTATTTGCATATCAGCCTTAGCCCTAGAGTCCCTGCCTGTCACCTCCCTACCCCATGGCATTCTCTATTCCTGCCACTAATCTCTAATGATTATGTTTTTGGATCACTTACCCCCATTCTCTGTTATCTTTTAAAGCTCAACTAAAAACCTGAAGTTATTAATAAGTATTTGAATTAATATATGCTTGAATGGGTTCACGGATCCTGTATATTTCACAATGTGATGTCTTTGCCCAGTTCTGGCAGTGCAGGCCAATCTGAAGAACAATTTATTTCATTTCAGAAACTCCTAAATCTGTCAAGAAAGTGTCACAGCACTAGAGTTCCATAAAGCAACAAAACACTGACTGTAAAGAACTTTGTGCCTCAATTTCTTTCTTTTTCAAATTAAGAAATTCTGCATCTCTGTTTCTTTTCTGTGTGTGTGCATGTGCATGTACACATGTGGGAGTCATTCCTCAGGTGCAATCCTCATTTATTTTTTGTTAAATATGAGGTTTATCTCTTGGCATTGAACTTGCCAAGTAGCTTTGGCTTGATGGACAGTGAATCTCACAAATCTACCAGCCTCTGCCTTCCTCAGTTCTGGGATTATAAATGGGTGCCACCATGATAGGCTTTTCATATGGGTTCTGGGACTCAAATTGAGGTCGTTGTGACTATGTACCAGGCACTTTGCTGACTGAGCATCTTGCTAGTCCCTGAATTTCTAATTTCTATGCATTGGATGCAACGAGGTGCTAGTGCTAGCTAGATTTTGAGAAAGAGTGTGTTTTCAGGAAGTTTGTGGCTTGTTTATCACAATAGGTTTAGCCATGGTTGGATTTTTTAACACCACAGAAACAAGAAAATACTGTGTAAGGTCTGTCCAACTCAAGAGTCACTTGCTGACATTCAATAGGATTCCACTAGAGATTTCTTGGAGATGAGTGGAGTAGTGGTTCCTGGTTGAGTTCTTTAGGAAGACCTGCATGAGAATTTAGTAAGCAGGATGTCACTAAGGAGTGTTAGCAATCAAAATGCATTGAAGGGAGGGATGATTCAGATAGTCACTATAGGCTATACAGGCTATGTGAGAAGATCTGGAATGGCCAGTCATGACTGGGATGAGTTGGGTCTGGAGGGTCAAGACTTTAAACTTCTACATCTACCAACTACTGGACATAGACTCCTCACTTCCCCAAAAGGAGATCGGACCACTTATGAAGCAACTGAGGTTATATCTAAAGGTTACAGCATCATAAGCAGATGGGACAATAATTCTTTCCTTGCAAGATGATATAGGTCTATTTGCAAGAGTGAAAGAAATCTGTTACCGCCATTTATATAAACCCGTGAGCTGGTGAGCTAGGGCAAGACATTATTCCATGTCCACATATATTACAAGGAGTGAAGAATAGACAAGCTGCTAATAAATGATACACAAGTATGTGTACACAGAGAAGAAAGAGTGGGGAGGGAGGCAGGGTCTCAAGACAAAGTTGCCACTTCAGAGGCGTGAAGTTATATGCTGCTCTGAGGCACCAGGAAAAGCCATAATAGGGAAGAGAGACATTTATTTTGTGTGTAGTGAGTATATGTGAAAGTGTGTGTATATGGGTCCCTGTGTGTGTGTGTGTGTGTGTGTGTGTGTGTGTGTGTGTGCATATGTATGCATGGTCCATCTTTTTGTTTTTGAGACAGTGTATCTCACTGGCCTGGGATTCACCAAGTAGAGTAGGATGGCTGGCCAGTGAGCCCTTTCCCCTGTCTCTACATCCCCAGTGCTGGCATTGCAAGTGTACAACCTCCATCCCCTGCACACACAGTTTTATTTTTTTAAGTAGGTGCTTGGGGTCCAACTCAGGTACCCATGCTTGTCAGAAACTTTGCTGCAGCTATATCCCCAGCCCTGGNATCTATCTGTGTTCATCAGGAAGAAAAAAATCTAAAATATATTTAGTATGAATTTGTCATCAAAGTGGTGGATGATGTATTAGTAACTCACATGAGTGCCACTTTCTTCCTTTTATTCTGTTCTGGGATCTTACTGTTGGTATAAATAACATTTCTCTTCTNTATCTCTTCTATAAGGCTCCCTTGTTCACTGTAGGGGAGGGTGGAAATGGGAGTCAGGGGGGAAGCTACAAGAACATGTCTATATTTTAATGAAATATTTGATTTTGACATTTATAATCAACACATCCACAAAATACATCCCAAACATCATATTTTCTAGTTTTTGACACAAAGGACATGGTTTAAGACTAATCATTCTTCTAAGAAAATATGCATGTTGCCAGACAGACAGGCAGACACAAATTTGTCACAATTTTCNTTTTCTTCCACATTCCTTAACAAAAATCAGCTTCGTCTAGAGCATACCAGATTGCGCTCAGGCAAACCCCACACATTCCCTGACCGCCTTACCTTCAGCAACATTGATCTGAGCACAGCTGCCAAGGAGAATTTGCAGCCCACTGGCAACGTCTGTCGATAGAAAAGCCTGAGTCACTTTCCCGTTGACACATGTCCCACTTTTTCTCCTCCCTTAGCTCCTCGAGGGGTGGATGGAAAAAAAAATAACTGACCATGGAGCAGCTGCTGATTTATGCTTCTCTTTTGGAGCAAGGGATTCATATTGATTAGTTGGATGAATGAGTCTGTCCCTTTGTTTCAAATGACTAGAGTGAGTGTCTGCCCTTGGAATATATCACAGCTCCACTGTGACATAATGAATAAGATCTGCTGTGTTTTCTGTGAGTCCCAACGCCATCTCTGGACTTATGAAACACACCTGCCGACAATGCTTACCATAGTAAGGGGAAAAACAGGTCTTCAGGGAGCTCTGACGAATGTGAGCTACAGCAGGGACGTGAGACATGTTGTCAGCTCCTTTTTTGTGCTCTTTCACACTGCTTAATGTACTTAGTCTGGATTTGTCATCACAGTGGTAGATGATGTATTGGTGACTCACATCATACAACCTCTTGTTCTGTTCTGGGACCTGAGCATTGGTATAAATGATTGTAAAAATTTCTCTTGTGTTATCTGTTATTCAAGACTCTCCTGCTCATTGTAACTGTGCACACTTTTATATCTTGATGNAATGTTTGTCTTTAAAAATTATTTTTATTTTTATTTATGTGTGTGTGTTCTGTATGTTGCATGTGTATGGGTACTCATGGGAGCCAGAAGAGGACATTGTATATGAGCCAATTAATGTGGGTGCTGGGAATGGAAGTCTTGTCCTCTGGAAGAGCATCAAGTATTCTTAACCTCTGAGCCATTGCTCCAGTCCTAGAATATTTGTACTTGACATTTATAATTAATGTGTTTACAAAATACTTTCAAAACATGGTATGTTTCAGGAATGATCTGAGTGAGATTAAATGGTGATTTACTTGGTGGATACGTATTTTTATATTGTCCTCTTGGCTCTCTATGTTGACATTTGAAGGAAAAGATTACCTTTTAACAAAAACCCCTTCAGTCTTTAAGTGTCTAAATGAAAGGCTGTTTCTTTAAACCTTCCCTTGGTGCATTTTCCATTTTCTTACTCCCCATCCTCAGCTTGGCTCCTTCAATGGGTGAATATAGTGCTAATATTTTCTACTCATATTCTTTTCTCCCAAATAGCTAATAGAATCTGTAGGTGCTTCAACCATTCACAAGTTAANTCAACAATATATATTTCTAAGTCCTGATGTCTCTACAGGTAGACAAGTCTCAGAGCAAGAGCCCAGAGCTGTCCCTCCTTCCCTCAAATGGAACCCAGCTCCTCCTTATCTGCTGGAGTACATGTGTGCACTGTAGTTGCCACATTGATCTTGTGTATCCGGGATGATTTGTGATTATCTAAGCCACCCTCCTGGTAGCACTTGGAGTCCCCTTTGTTTTACAAGTGACTTGTGGACAAATCTAATCAATTTGACATTCCTGTCCCAGTAAATTCACAGGTGGACAAGATACCAGAAGGCTGGTAAAGAATGAGCAAGGAGTGGTGGACTGGTTTTGGGAGATTTCTGTGTTCTTTGGGTGCCAGCACCTCTCATGCTGAACTGTTTCTGAATGATCCTGATAGAATTTCTGGTGACAAATCTACTTAGAGGTAAATTTTTTATTTAGTTTTATTTTTAGCAAAGACGATTTGACATTTATGTTATTTTTGTCAATGCCCTAGATAAATATATGGAATATCTTCAGATCTCCAGAAGTGTTCCCAACTCAAACCTCAAGAATCATGTTGTAGTTTTATTATTTGGCCATCTCATGTTGTTTTATAAAACTCCAAAAACTACATTCATAGAATGAAGGGTTGTATTCTTCCTTTTGCAAAGCCTGAGCCCACACACTGCTCACAACACTGCTTTGAGTCCACAACAGATTTTACAAGGAATTTCTCTTCTTATCTTAGTTTTTTGGCCACCAGCCCTGTCTGTGCCAGCCTTATTTTTATAAGTTCACAGAGCCCTTAACTTTTTGCCTCACTGAAAGGTTCATGCTTTAAAACATAAATTTAGATTTTAAATATGGATTTTTAACACATAGCATTCTCTTAAAGTGTCAAGAGGCTGCAAACCTCTAGGTTTCTTCAAATACCATCAGATGTTCTTTGAAAAGGTGTCACTATCAGACTCTTGATTCCTTTCAGTTCTTTGCAGCTTCATCCTCTAATGTCCTTGCTAGGTCACTCTCCCTTACCTTATTCACAATATTATATTCAGACAGCAGACAGTACTTGTGATTATTATGAAGCAAAAAAAAAAGAAAAAAAAGAAAAGGAGTGCCCAGTATCCAGGAGATAAAGTAAAACATGCATAGGATTGAGAGTCAATGAAGCAAGGAGCAAATTGCAGACAAGTGTGGCTTGCCAAGCCTAAAACTAAACATCTGAGGACAGATGAGTTGGGGAGATAAGACATGTATCTATTTCACTCACCTGCAGAACCTCTGAAGTAGAGCACTGAGTCCAGATGTGACCTCACTGATAGTGTGTCGGTCTCAGTAGCTTTCACACAGGCTTGGATCNTCCAAGACTCTTCTTCCTCTGACCATAATAATTGACTCGGTAACCTTATCCACCTTCCCTCAGCTTGCAGAGACACCATAGCTTACCCATCTCTTCCTTCTTAAATCTCATGGTACACTGGTTTTTATCTTTGGGGTTTCCAAATGTGCCATTACCCTTTGCTAAGCTTTGCTAAGGTTGTTAGGTACGGTGGTACCCAGGGCCATGAAGCATCTTTGTTTTGCTCTTTGCAGTGGGATTCCAATGTCACTGTGGGTATTCTGCTTCATAGCATAAGGAGGATTAGAGTTTGGGAACTCTAGATTGTGGAAAGATTGTGAAAGCCAGAAGTTTGGGAGGGCTGAGACAAAACATTGTCTTCTGGACATGTCAGGGCCATTGTACTCATGAATGTACAGCTGTGATGGTTGTCTACATACAACATGCAAAACAGGGGGCTGATCACCATTCTAATGCAACTGGGAGAGGGGCTCACAAAGTCCCACCCCCAGCTGAGGAGCTATTGGCAATTGTTGGCTGTGAGAGTAAGGAGAATCAGTTTTCTTCAGGGATGTGGCCCCTGGTAGGTTGCTCATGTAACTGTGGATGACCTATGTCCATGCCCATGTGGGAAGCACTAACTGGACTCAGTGGGTTATGAAAAGGGGAGATGAGGTTTTATTTTGGGGGGTGCCATAGAAAGGCTCTGTAAAGAGTTGGAGAGGAAGAGTAGGAAATGGATATGATTAAAATGCATTGTATACATGTATGAAATTCTCAATAGATTAAAAATTATAAAGCACAATCAAGCTTGCTGGCTNATTCAGAAGAGAGCTGTCTTTGGCTTGGGAGATGTAGTGGAGGAGTTTGATACTTGGAATGATAGAACTGATAGTATTAAACAGAGATAAGCTATAAGCCTGAGGATGGCCAATGCAATGCCAGGCTGTCCTGGAAACATTCAGAAGTTTGTGAGTTCTGGTCCTTGGCTATCACTATTATTACCTGGAGAGGGAGGTAAGCCATGAGTGAGAAAAGCAATAACAATATATTAGGACATCAGCAGTGAGAAGGTACTGAGGGGGAGAGATATGTGGAAGAGTTATGGGCCATCTTCACTGCTCTTATTTTACTCTGATTTATGAAAAACTGGTTATCTGTAGGAGTGAAATTTTGCAATCTGGCTGACGAATGAGTGGGTTTTGTGATGTTACAAATGCGAGCTTTCTCAGGAAAGGATCATTAATAGATTGCTTTAATGTGAAATGCACTTACCATGGAAACAGACACTAAACATGGTGGATAGGTCTCCAGAAGCCAATTTAAATCAAAATGTAACTGAAATACAGTAGTGCTGTCTGGCAGTTTCCCATTCTTTATTCAAAGAGTAAGCAACCCACATGTCACCCGGTCATGGTCATATTTGTTAGGGACACATGCCTAGTCTGTACATCTCTAGCTTTAGGGTTTATTCTTTCTACTCCTCAATCATCAACTAGTGTTTTCCATGGCTCCAAAAATGTTAGAGCATTTCTGTCATTTTACTTTTCTACTTTTAATTGACTAATAGCTAGTGCACATGTGTGTATATGTTTGTGTGGTCACATGTGTGTCTTCTTCCATAACTTTCTGCCTTTTATTTTTGAGGCAGCATCTCTCATAGAATGAAGCTCACTGTTTTGGCTAGGTTGGCTGGCCACCAAACTCCTGGCATCTGCAACAATGCTGGTGTTACAGGTGTACACATCCACTCCTGGCTTTCACGTGAATGCTGGGGATTCAAATCCAGGACCTTGTGCATGTACAACAAGCACTCTTACCTACTGAGCCATCACCCCCATCCCTCACTTTTCTACTTAGTGAGAGAGTATTTTGGTTTACAAATTACTTGATGCTCTTACAGTTGCATGTAATGGGGTCTCAACTAGAAAGTTCTTCCATGTAGATGCAGTCACCTGGCAACCAAGGCTGTAATCCCCTGGAGGGCTGATAGGTGTGTTGGGACAACTAGGCTCATCTCTCTTATAAAACCTCTCATCCCCATCCTGCATCCCTTTGTGGTGTCTGTGTGCACTCTCTCTGCTTGAATATCTGCACTTCATTCTTGCACTTTAGGCTCCCAAGAACATTGAGGAAGAATATTAAAGAGGTTTCAAGGCTTTGGGTAATTTTGGCTGCTGTGGCTCCAGGTTCACAGACCTCCTTCTGAAGCATCTAATTTGTTGCAAAATCTACAGAGTAAAGCATTCCTTTCAGGCATTCCATTTTCACCTCAGAAAGCTCCACTTAGGTTCTTATTTGCATATTTCTCCTTTTCATTATTTTTATATTTTTATGTCCGTTCTGTATCCTATCCATTACCCTCTAACAGGCACCTGGTGGCCTCATTGTTATGGTTACTTTTGGTCATCAACCTGATGGCATTTGGAATCACCATGGAAACAAGTCTCTGGGGTTTTCTGGATTGGGTTAGTTGAGATGGGAAGACCCACTCCAAATGACAGTAGGATGTATCCCATGTCCTAGAGTCCTGAATTGAATGAAAGGAGAAAACTAGCTGAGTGACAGCNTTCATTGCTCTCTGCTTCCAGACTAGAGAAACGATGAGGCACCTACCTCAAGTCTCTGCTGCTGTCCCATCTCACCCTGATGGATGTNAGTCCTCAAACTATGATGAAATGAACTTCTCCTCCTTCAAGACAGCAACAGAAAAACAATAAATACACTCTTCAGTAAATCCCACCATCTCAATTATTTCTGGTCTATTTTTATCAGTGGATTTTTTTTTCCTAATATGGATCCTATTTTCTTGCTTCTTTCATATCTAGAATTTTCTACTGGCCATTGTGAGGTTTTATATTTTCAGTACTTTCCTTTTTTTTTCTTTTTGAAATGGCTTTGTTACAGATGAGAAGGAGCTAATGGACGATCCATCTGTTGCTCGTGGGTTTGCTATTAAACTCTTTCTGTGAATGCAGAGGTGAGGGACCCACTTCCTTGATGTGTCTAGGAAAGAGATGTCTCCAGGGCTTGCAACACCCAAACTACGAACACATTAGGCAAGTTATTCATCCTCACANTCCAGAGTAGATTTTAAGAAACCTGAGAAGGTCATCTGGAAAAGTAAATCCTTGAGAGTCTATAGATTGAAGATTCCTTCAGTCTGCCTTTAAAATTGACTGGTTGTAAAGTAGGCAGCACTCAGTTGAAATTTATTTTTCCTGATAATATATTATTTTGAATACACTATTTTGGTGTATTTATACCCAATGTTGTTATTAATAATTCTGAAAATATTTAGTTTCTTGAACATTTGTTGATAACCCCCCTTTTAATTTTGTTTTCTTTTTTTGAGAACCACTGCTTTATTATTATTTTTTTTGGTCAAACTTTTTTTTTAATTAAAAGATTTTCCACTCATTTTACATACCAACCACAGATCCCCTTCTCCTCCCTCCTCTCACCCCCCCATCAACCCACCTCCCCATTCCCATCTCCTCCAAGACAAGATCTCCCATGGAGAGTCCCCAGAGCCTGGCATACTCAGTTGAGGCAGGTCCAATACCCTCCTCCAAGGTGTGTCAAGACTGTGTCAGGTGTCCCACCATAGGCACTGGGTTTCAAAAAGCCAGCCCCTGCACCAGGGACAGATCCAGATCCCACTGCCTGGGGGCCCTCAAACAGTTCAAGCCAAACAACTGTCTGAAGTCTCCAGAGGGCCCAGTTCAGCACCATGGGGGCTCCACGGTTATTGGTCCACAGTTCATGCATTTCCACCAGTGTCTCTGCACATTTTCCCCTCATGATCTCGATGTCCCTTGTTCATAGAATNTCCCCTCTCTCTCACNAGTTGGACTCCTGGAGCTCTGCCTGGCGCCCAGCTGTGGATCTCTGCATCTGCTTCCATCCGTCTCTGGATGAGGGGTCATGGTGGCTCCTCAGCTATGGGTCCATAATTTATGTGTTTCCACTAGTTTGGCTGGCCATCTCTGTACACCTTCCTATCACGATCTCATTGTCCCTTGCTCATAGAAGGCCCCCTCTCTCCCATCGATTGGACTCCTGGAGCTTGGCCTCGTGACCGGCTGTGGATCTCCACATCTGCCTCCATCAGTCTCTGGATGAGGGCTCTACAGTTAGGTTTTTCATCCATGTGATCACCGGAGTAAGCCAGTTCAGGCACCCTCTCAATTATTTCCAGTAGTCTAAGGTGGTATCATCCTTGTGGACTCCTGACAACTTCCCTAGCACTCTATTTCTCCCTATTCCCATGATTTCTTCATTTGTCAT
>LZPO01017415.1:4885-15722 GCA_001675575.1 Neotoma lepida
GAAAGGAAAGGAAAGGAAAGGAAAGGAAAGGAAAGGAAGGGAAGGGAAGGGAAGGGAAGGGAAGAAAGAAAGAAAGAAAGAAAGAAGGAAAGAAAGAAAAAGAAAGCAAGCAAGCAAGCAAGCAGTTCTGCATCTTGAATAATAATGTAATGGACAGATTTTCCTCAGTATGGAAGACCTGATACAAACAGGAGGGGGAGGATTTATGGCACTAAGAGTTTCAGAGGGTTCTGCTCATCATTGCTTGGCCTCACACATCATGTCAGTGGAACCATGGCAAAGAGGTTCTTTACCTCATGATGGACAAGAAAGGAAGGGCCAGGACAAGACATGTGCTTCAAAGATATGTCCCCCATGACCTTCTTCTCCAGCTAGGCTCCATCTCCCNAAATAATATCAACAGCAAGGAACTACACATCTCACAAATGAGACGAGGGTAAAATTCACAGTCAAANCACAACAAAGCGTGATAACAACAAACCACCAGCCCTCACTAGGCACCGACTACTGTTCTAAGTGCTGTACACGCACTAGCTACATCACTACCCTATGAGAGTGTAGCTACCATCATTTTATAAGAGAACATGAAGACACAGAGGCTTGAGGACCTTGTCCAGGATTGCATGGCTATCACACACCCTACACAAACCCGAGAGTAACACAGACTGACTACGGACCCTGCTTTCACGTGGCAGGAATTTACATTAGNCTTCTTCTTCTGGGAAGATTTTATATCCATATCGTGTTCTCNTCTACTCAGGAACAATAAAGCCTGTGAAGCAGTGCCATGGTCCCTCTGTGAGTGTTTTATCAGCAGGCCATCCTGTTGGATGAAGTCTTACTGGTAACACTTCCAAGGATGCAAGCGGGTTTGCAAACACCATAGCAACAGCATCATAAGGTGGGCAGTGAAAGCCAGGTAAAGCTGTGTCCAACACTGACACCCAGCTTTCCTTTAAAAGAAATCACACACACACACACACACACACACACGCACATGCACACGCACACATGCGTGCATACACGCACACATGGGAATAAGAAAATGATGCTGTATTTATATGCAAAACCTTGGCCTTTAAGCCCATTTCATAAGACAAGAAAAATCACACTTGCTCAAGTATTCTCTTTAAAGAGACCTGCAAGGAAAATCATTGCTGGATGGTATTTATATAACCAAAAGGGGAAATCGAGTATTGATTAAACACCCACACTGGGCTAAGCACTGTGCTATNATGTTTCTATGCCAAGTTATTTCTTGACAACACACCCGTGAGACATCCTCCTCCCTGTGTCTGAGGACGTGAGAATGGAAGAGGTCAGAGTGTGANCTCAGACCTGCCAGACTCCACCNCCTGCTTCACTGTGGGCCTTGATCTCTCACCACACAGGGGCTGCTTTCATAAGAGCTGATCCACCCCCTTAGAGAGGCTAGACTGGGTCAAGACTTCACTAGGTCTGAAATCCAGTTATGTTGGTGATTCACTATGCAACTTGGACAAGTTACTTCCCTTGCTGGGTCTCAGTTTCCCCAGACATGAATAATGATGCCTCCTTCGTGGTAATGCTGTGAATATTAGATAATCTAATATGTGCAAAGAGACTNTGTAGGACACTTAGTATATAACATTCAATATATGTCCTTGTATATTATTTTTAAGCAGTACACAATATAGGTAGGCACTTAGCCATTCTGCATCTTAGAGGTCATTAAACTCTGCTGAAATGTATAGAGAATGTGAAAACATGTCTCAGTCANACATTCCTTGATGTCAGCAGCCCTTCCTGAGACATGTGTAGCTAGCTGACTTTGTCACTGTGCAAACATCATAGTATGCTCACATAATCTCAGACAGTTGTGACATCACTACAAGATGTGTTCTTGTAGGATGACTGTCATATGTACTGTCCATCATTGACAGAGACAACGTGAAGTACGAGACTATTGCATGCCAGGCAACTTTAGAAGCCCGTGGTNTCTTTGGCANTTTANAGAATCCCTGACACAAAAGAAGCGGTTGGTATAACATGTGAGGCAAGCACTCAAGGAACTAGAAATAACTGGAAACAGCTCCGTAGTAGAGCATGTGCCTAGCATGTTTGAACTACATAGGTCTGGGNGCAGCTCAGTGGTANAGCATGTGCCTAGCATGTGTGAACTGCATGGGGCTGGGAACAGCTCAGAGGCAGAGTGTGTACCTAGCATGTATGAGGCCCTATGTTCACTTTCTAGCACAAAGGATGGGGGTGTATGTGNACAGCCTTGCACCAACTGACCCACCATGGCCTCCCCCTTATCTTCTCTTATCCTGCCCTGTTGCACCCACTCCCAAGACATCACCACACTCCAAGCATATCACACATGTCCTTTCTGGGATGAATCCTTCCTTCCCTTANGTTCTGTTTTAAATTGTGACAGCCCTTCATGTAGTTCTCTGATACCCCAGGTCCCCTCATCCCCTGCTTCATTTTTATCCAAAGTGCTTATTATCATGCATAACATCCTAATTAGACATTTACCCATTTGACCGTCTGCTTATAGAGGATAGCAACATCACACATCTGTCCCCTTCAGTTTGTGCACCACTGTACAAACTGAGCAGAGGGTGTGGCGATTAGTTGTAAGTTTAATAAGCATCTGTTAAAACAGTAATTTATTAAAGATCATGACTTCAATTTTGTGTAGGTTAATCTAAAGAAAGACACGGTACCTACGCTGGGGAAACACAGGAGAATTGATGTGTGGACAAGGTAAGTGTGAGATACTATAAATTCCTTCTTTAAGAAGCTACTACATTTGTATGCAAATTAAACTAGAAATTCAGTTCCTGTATTGCATGCGTACTTGTGGAAAGTAGGGCAAGTACTTCTGGGTTTCAGGAAATGGGAAGATACCGTACTTCACAAAGTTCACGCTAGCGAGCTTTCATTTTGTCTGAAACATTGCACCTAAGTCAAAAGCTCTTCACAAAGTTCACACTAGCAAACTTTCATCTTGTTTGCAACACTGTACCTAAATCAAATGCTCCTCATGTCTAAAGCAGCAGCAGTCTGAGACACTTTGTTTTTCAGACCTAACTTCCTAAAGGGAAAACCACCAAGTGTCCTGTGCCCTGACAGGGATACCAAAAGTGGATTTAGAAATGGTATATAGAGAGGTGCACATACCCACCCTCCTGGGAAAAGAACGGAATTCTGCTTCTCTTTTCCTACACTGCTATTTTATTAATGCAGATATAAAAATATTAAAGTAAAATGTACCACATTAATTGAACTAGTAATTCCCAGTGTTTCTATGGAAAACAAACGCAAGCATATATGTCTCCACCTTGTTCAGTATAGCAGTTCATACACTTAGGAACAACACTGGGCATGACGTACACTTCTCCGTAAATATTGAATTTAAAATCCATGATGATTTTCCAGTATTTTACTTAAAAAAAAAAAATCAAGGGTTGGGATGTTACTCTATGGTAAGAATGCACGCTTTGCATGTACAAGGCTGTAAAGTCAACCTTCAACAGGCACACATTCATATTCTGTCTCTCCCTCCTTCCCTCCCTCCCTCCCCTCTCCCTCTCAGTTCAGTTATCTTTTAGAACGTTATCCAGATGTTATTAGCCCCCAGATANCTCACCTTGTTCCTTCACTACCTGCTATCAACACCGTTAGATGCAGCTCACCGGTACTCTTTCTTAAATTAAGTTAGCAAATGAGTGGGCTTCATGTGGCATTTCCATGCATACGCATCATTATACTTTGTGCTAATTCATCCCATCCCCACCTGTCTCTGCTGTGGCCCCAGGAACCCTACGGTTGCTTCCTTCCCTTCCCTGAGACAGGCCCACATCTGCTCTCACGCCATGGGTATTCCACTTACCCCTTCATTCCCAGCTCCCTTAAAATCTCTTCCTCTTCTCTCTGAATCCTTTGTCTAAACTCATCACATGTATGTGGGTTCACACACACACACACACACACACACACACACACACACACACACACACGTGAATGCACTCATAAACATCGTTTTATTAATTCATTTTACTTACTTAGTTTTAGTTTTGAGGCAGGGTCTCGTGCAAACTAGGCTGTCCCTAAACTAGGGAAGAACTTCAGTTCACTGGGCAACTGAACATGATTTTGCACTCCACCAACTGAGGATGGGATTACAAGCATGTGCCACACACCCAGCTCAGGTGGTTATGGNGNTANAACCCAGAGNTTTATGCATGGCACACAAGCACTGTGCCAACTGAGCTGCATCTGCAGGCCCTATCTCATTTGAATCTAGGCTCCGTACACAAGAGAAAACATGTGGCATTTGTCTTTCCATCTGCCTTGTTTCAGTTAACAGGATTTTCCTGGGAATGTCATGATTTAATTTTCTTCATAGCTCAATAAAATTCCACTGTTTATGCCACATTTTCTACATCTGTTGGACATGTAGGATGNTTTTTATCTCCTGGCCACTGTGAATAGAGAACCAGCAATCACAGATGAAACTATATCTATGGTGAAGTGACATAAGAGACCCTGGGGTATACACCCACCCGTGATATTGCTGGGTCATATGGTAGATCACTCTCTCTCTATCTTACAAATAGACATTTTTCATAGTGGCTGCACAAATTTACATTCCTAGCAGAAGTATGTAAGGGTTCCTCTTTCCCAACATTCTTGTCAGCATTTGATGTCATCTTTCTTGAAAACAGCAATTCTCACTGAGATGACATGGAATTTGTGTTTCTTCTTTTGTGAGCTGTCTACTTGTCCCTTTACCACCCTTAGTGAATGAATGGCTTGTTTAGTGCTGCTTGAGTTTGGCAGTTCCTTATAGTTCTGGATACTAAAGAACTGTAGTGTCCTTACAGGTCTGGACACTAATCTTCGGCCTGACACGAAGTTGATAAAGATTTCCTTGCATTCTACAGGCTGTCTTGTGCTTCCTTTGCTGCGCTGAAGCCTCTTAATTTCATGCTACCCATTTGTCAGTTCTCAGAATTCATTCCTGTAAACTGGAGTCCTGTTCAGAAAGTCCTTGCCTGTGCCTAGATCTTGAAGACTTCNGCTTATATATTTCTCTAGCAGTTATAGAGTTTCGAGTTTTATACTAAGGTCTTCGATAAGTTTTAAATTGACTATTGTGTAGGATCTGGATTTATTCTTATATGAGTGGAAATCCAGCTTTCCCAGCACCATTCAACAGTCTTTGTTTTTTCCCAACACACATTTTTGACACGTTTGTCAAAACTTAGGTGGCTGTAGCTATATAAGTTTATTCGTAGGTGCTCTATTTTATTCTAGTGGTCTGCATGTNAGTTTTTGTGCTGGGACCATGNAGATTTTGTTACTATGGATTTGTGATATAATTTGAGAATGGATATTGTGATAACTCCAGCATTGCTCTTTCTTCCAAAGATTGCTGTACTAGTTTACTTTTCTCATTTCTGATAAAAAAAATGATTTAAGGAAGGAAGGGCTTATTTTGGAACACGATTGGAGGTCTCAATAACTACACGTCATGGCTCAGGCCAGCTTTTCTTGGGGTCTGGGGTCCTAGAACATAGAAATGGGCTAATGCACCAAAATCCAGGAACCTTGGGNTATAAGGACTACCTAGGAAATCCTAGCACCCAAACTATCTGTGTTGTTTTTCTCCCAAACATCAAACCATTCAGGAAGTGGAATNTTCACTGAGATCATCTCGTCTCATTCCTTAGCATCTATGAGGACGCCTTCCACNGACAACTTAACTTAAAACGTGCTGAACTGGATTGCATCAACCATGCCCCCATANCTCTGAAGCTTTCAAGTTGTGGTACTTCATGTGGTACTTCATAACAGCCAAGAGAGGGCCAATCTGACTGCTGGGATTCAGATTGGATCTGGTGTATTTCTTGATGATTATTTCTCTGCTTTAATACTTTCCTACTTCAATCTCACAGTATATTGAAACAGGGAAGCAGGTGTGTGTGTGTGTGTGTGTGTGTGTGTGTGTGTGTGGTATCATCAGGAGTGTGTGCATCAGAGCTGCTGTGCTCACCTGAGAGTCCTGGCTGCACTTCTCCCTCATGTCCCCCACTAGCAGGGCCTTGAGCCCCCCGCCTCAGCACTGGAGTAAAAGCATCAGCAGTATTTGTGGGCCACATGCACTGGAAACCAACTGACAGGTAAGAGGAAATAAAACCCACCCACAGACTTTGCTCATGGGGCTTAGAGACTAACCAGGAAGATGATGAAAAGTTAGCAGTACAGGCTGGTGGTGGATACAGCTGGCTTCTCTAAAGTCAAACCCTGGTGTAAGAACATTCTATCCTGACAGGTGCGAGCGACTCTAGACAGAGCGATGGTGGTCATCTGTGTGCGATGATATATTGAGAATGCTTCTTCCCTTCAGTCTTAGTATCCGTAGCTTAGAAGGAAAGAACTGTCTCCACTAAGAAAATGTGTGAATTAAATAGGATGGCATAAATGNTGAGAACAGGCCTTGGCATTATCTTTGGCNCTCAGAAGGGCACTTGGCTTAACTCAGTGAGGGTTCTAGGAAAAAATGACTTCTAAGTTCAGTTCTGAACAATGAAAGTGAGTTCACCGTGGAGTGTCAGTGAGTTCACTGTGGAGTGTCAGTGTCAATATCTCCAAAGGGGCTTCAAGCTTAGAGGCCCATTTCATATGACCAGAAAAATCAGACTGTGGAGCTTAAGCTACAACTTTCTTTGAAGTTCAGGAAAGCTGGAATTCGAAGATGAAGGTGTAGAGTTGGTCTCACTCAGGCCTCTTTCCCTGGTTGACAAAGAGCCATCCTGTGCCTCCATACAGCCTTCCCTCTGTACATCAGTGTGACTCCACGTCTCTTAAGAACACCAACCTATTTGACTAGACTANACTCATTCTCTATCTTTAAATACAGCCAGCCTGATGGGGTACTGGGGATCACAGTCTCAACATATGAACANTGTGGGGATCCTGTGTGCCCCACCACACAGGGAAGGCAGGGAAAGCCACAAAGGTAAGGACTGTGTCTGACAGAAGAAATACATGTGTAGCTGAAAGACGACGTGGCACAGCACGTTGAAACTGGACATCGTTAGACTCCTTTCCAGTGCATACACAGCACAAGCTGAAGCCAGAGAGGGCAGTGAAAGCCACCAGACCCTGAAACGCTTTAAAGATGGGATGAAATCTTAAGCAGTTGGAGTTACCCTAAGGGAAACAGAAACCAGGGTAGAATTTAAACAGAATGAATGTGTGGCATGATTGAACTTCAATGTTAGAAAAGTCCCTGTGTGCATGACAAGGAGTTGGTGGAGCAAGGCGAGCATCTGGGACACACATGAAGTAAGATGAGCAGACACAGCTGACAGCCTGAGCTGTGTCATGGAGATGCAAGGCAGCCATACACCTTGGAAAGCTAATCAGTGGACATAATGATGACGGGTCTGGGGACAGGGTAGGGTTCGAGAATGGCACCTATGCTACTGGAAGATAAGTAGATCAGAGGAGGGAAAGAGATCAAGCCAAACCTGGGCATCACGCATTGGAAGAACCATGGAGGCGCCAAGACACCACTGCAACCTAAGAGCCGCTACACTTGTGAAACGCTTCCTGTCAGGAGAACACGCAGGNGCGCACCTGCAGCACACACACACACACAAGCATGCACACACAGATACTAGTGTGCAGCTTTCTTCAGTGGGGAAGGTGAGCCTTATGAGATACCGCAGCATGGTCAAAGGCTCACAGCTCTCAAACAGCAAAGCTGAAAGGAGAAACAAGATTTTCTACTTGCAGACCCCGAGTGAAAAGTCATAACCGTCNTGGCAGGGGATTGAAAAAGGAGGCGAATGNAGGGACATATTTGGAGGTCGTTAGATTGCAAGACTCCGTGATCCATTGGCTTCACTTCCCAACTCACCAACAACAACTGGCCCANCCTAGCTCTCTTGGAGCCTCGCCNACACGTATCAGCAGATGATGGCAGGGCTGGCAGGTTGGTGCCTGAGCCAGGGCAGAGGAGCCTAGTTTTATGCTGTAGCTAAGGGCAGCGACAACTCTGGTTTTCAGGGATACCTCTTCTAGCCACCACAGCCAGAGCCCAGCGCCTGTGGTAGGTGTGTGCACTGAAGTAATGCCTATAACTCATAGCTGAGTGAGGACCCAAGACCCTCATCATCCCTTATTTAGTAGTCACATCACTTTGATATAATATACATCACAGAAGTGAAGAGACTATACAGTGGGTTAGGTGACAAGCAGAGCACACCTATGAAACAATGCTGAAATCAGGACTAACCGCTAACCTTCTCCCGTGTCCTCTGCACATGCTAAGCTAGCNTGTCCCCTTGCCCCCACCCTACTCCTCCCTCTAGGACACCACACTCCTGACCTGTGATANCATGGAATAGTTTGGTCTACTTCTGTACAGGACATGAATGGAACTGTTTAGTGCGTGTACTTTTTCCATGTGGGTCTACAAGCACTTCAGGGTCCGAATCACAACTTGGAAAATACAAGGTGAGGCTTAAGTATAATCCCATGGTGTCATTGTCCCATCCTCTAAGGACCCCTAGCGTGACATAAAGTCCCTGAACACTCATATTCTGCATTACACCCCAGAGAAATCAGTAATGTGAAATGAATCTGGGGGAAGGCTGGGGTCCATTTCGGTGCTGGGTTCTTGTGAGACTGGGTCACTTACCAGAGCTGCTGAAACAAATCCCTCCTAAGAATTAAAGCTTAGAGGGGAACGCAGCAGCAACAGTGATGAGGGAGACTGGNAATCCGTTCAGTTGCAATAGCTGCAGAGATAAGAAAGCTGTGGCTAACAATGAATTTTAAATCACTAACTAGTGCTTTCTCAAAGTAATCCCTTCTTCCAGAAAGCAATCCTTTCCCTGTTGAGGGACTAATGATTTCTATAGAAAATGATTTTAGAAAGTGGTTTTAATATATTGTAAGAAATAAAATAAAATTAAAAAGTCAGTAGAAAAACTTTTTTCTTAAAAAGAAAAGTCACAGACATCATGCATTTATCCTTCAGTATTTTACTGGTTTGGGCTGGTTTTTTTCCTTTTAATTCATCATAGAAACAATTTCACACAGTGCCCCGGAATTCTGAGTTTCTTCTTTGCCTGTGCCTAATGATTCCTTGGCGGGCTGGAGAGGAGGGCGAGGGCTAGAACAGCTCTCTCATCTTAGGAGTTATTTTACTTTTGTTTTCAATGACAGCATGAAATCTCAAGTTTTAAAGTTTGGACAATGGAAACAAATATATTTGCAAACTGTCCGTCAAGGAACTTTAGAGTTGCCCAGAGTCTCTAAAAGAGAAAACATCATTCACGTCAGTTCTGTCAAATGGTTAAGTCCTTGTACTGTGTTAGTTTAGTGTAAGTTTACCTAGGTGAGCATAGTCAGGACACAATTCCACCTCAGGAGTCTTTGGGGACATTCCTCCTTTGAGCATTTGGATCAGGAATTCCTTTGAAACCTCTAAAATTCTTGATTACATCTTGATGCCCTTTGACCAAGAAAATCAGCACCAATTAGCGTGACCCTTCTCCCACCAAACAAAGTTCTGATTCCAATCTTAACAAATTGCCTTTTCAGAGAAGAATTAACCACCTGNGACCACAGTTTTGCCTGCCGACACTGCCATTAAGCACAGGAGGAAGTTGACACAGACAACCTGGAGTGAAACTTGCAGTCAGGTTGTATTAGCAGAACTCTGCAGCAAGGGAGCAGACTCGTTTCCTTTCTTCCTTCACCCGCTTCTTTCAAGATAAAACAGTGTACAGAAGTGCTCAGAGTTTGGCTTCCTTTCACCTGCTGTGTTTGTGAATGTAATTCCTATATTTATGACCTGCCCTGCTGAGTTTATATTATACAGTTTGCCCTATTCACTGAAAACTGCTATGCTATGAACATTTCTTGCTTATTTAAAATCCTTCAAATTTCAAGGTACCAAGCTCAAGTGCTAACATTATGTTTTTTGTTTGTTTGTTTTTTAAATCACCGGGACGAAGTGATGGCTCCGTAGTCAAGAGCACTGGCTGCTCTTCCAGAGGACCAAGGTTCCATTCCCAGCACTCACATGGTGGTTTACAGCCATCTAGAACACTAGTCCTTTGGGATCTGATGCCCTCTTCTGGCCTCCATGGGCACTGCATGCATGCGGTGCACAGGCATACATACAGACAAAACATCCATGCACATAAAAATAATAGTTAATTTTTTTAAATCAAGAAACTATGCTTTGTACAGCACNGTAAAATTTGTACAATTTAAAAAGTAAATTAGCGAGTAAAGAAACAATGATGTCACCCCAACTTTAGGTGCAGTATAAAGATGATGTCACCCCAACTTTAAGTGCAGTATAAAGATGCAAAATGACAAATGTACTTGTCTCCCCCGAATCTATTCTTGACCAGTAATTGGATGTTCCAAATGGAAAACAGAATTTCCTGACTTATATTTAAGCTTCTCTTTTCAAAAAGCTCAATTTATTCCAATTTTGCCTAACAACTCTTTCATCAAGTTTCTGACCATGAATAACCATCTGGGAGAGTTTGAGGGGCTGAGGAGATGGTGTAACAAGAGTGCTGGTTGTGAAAGTCTGAGGACCCAAGCCACATACACCTGTGACCCAGCACTGTGAAGACCCAAGCCACATATACCTGTGACCCAGCACTGTGGGGACCCAAGCCACATACCCCTGTGACCAACAAGCACTGTGAAGACCCAAGCCACATACACCTTTGACCCAGCACTGTGAGGACCCAAGCCACATACACCTGTGACTGAGCACTGTGAAGACCCAAGCCACATACACCTGTGA
>LZPO01017415.1:94941-107087 GCA_001675575.1 Neotoma lepida
ACACACACACACACACACACACACACACACCTGCCCTCTTTCTCCCCCTACACATGAGAGAGAGAGAGAGAGAGAGAGAGAGAGAGAGAGAGAGAAAGAGAGAGAGAGAGAGATTGAGAATAGGATAATTTACCAGCATTTATTCTGGTTATGGTCTCACTGCTGGGTTTTTCTATGAGTCTGTCATGAATACAATTTAAGCACACAATGAATAAAAGTAAAAACATGGCTCACACACTTCAGAATAGCTATCCTTTGTCTGAAATGCCCAGGACTGAGAGTAGTGCAGATTCCAGAGTTCTTTGGATTATGAAATGACCACATATATGTGGTGAGATCTTTGGGGTATGAAGCCCAAGTCTAAACACAGTCTGAATTAATTTATGTTTTATATACACCGTGTACACATGCCCGGAGGAAAATTAGTATCTGCATGCCTGTGAAAGGGAACTATCTATCCCATGAGGTCAGATGTGGAATTTTCCACTTTTGCCATAATGTCCTAAAAATTCTTTAGAATGTGGAGCTTTTGATTTCTCATTTTCAATTCTGCCTGAAGTGTGCTTTTTTTGTTTTTATTTATATCATGAGACATTTCAAGGTTCTCTTAGAGAAGAAAATTTGATAGAGCTAGCTTTTAAATGCAGCTCACAAATGACTCCATGGTCTTGTGTTCTCNCTACCAGGTTCCGCTTAAGGGAAACACATTGGGATGTGTTTGTTTTCTAACAAACAAAGGTAGAAGAGAGGCCAGAAAAATGAAGGAGGAGTCTAGTTTGGACTTTTAGAACAAGGTTTCCTATTTTGAACTCTAGACGGAGGTATGATCTGTAAGACTGCCTCTCTTGGGCCTCCTGGATGTCAGGTACTGTGAACGGGCTGTCATCTCCTCTGCCTTTTACATCACCCACAATAGCCAAGCAGAAGCCCACTGGAATCAGTAAAGAAAAGTTACAGAAAGTTAGTCAGCACTCACCAGAGACACATGTCCTTGAGGTGTTTTTAAAGGCAAAAGCTTTTTTTATTTTTTTTTAATCTTTTGCAGGAAGAAAACATGATAAGATTTAAGTTAGAACATATTTGTAAATTTGAGATTTTTATTATAGAAAAGTCCAGCATTTGCCCTTTTCTTCTGCTGCCAGGGAGAAGGCTGGAGACTTTTCCTTACAGCAATTTATATCCCATTCTTTGTGGCTCTGGATCATTCTGGATTCAAGCAAGTAATCAGGTGTCCCGTCTTGCTAAAAGGGGAGTCACAGGCCCCACAAACCTGTGGGTTCTTGTTCCTAGGACCAGGCTGGTGTTTGCAATGCTTTGAGATTGTGTTTGCATTGTTAACATTGTCTTGGATGAAAACAGGACACTCTGAAGATGGTGACATTTTTCTGTCAGGCCATAAAATGAGGCATGCAAACTGCAGCGGAGTGCTGAGTGAGCCTNTCAGACATTAGAATGTGCTAGAGAAAAACTAGAGTGCACCTCCTTCCTCCTTTCCTTCCTTTCTTAAGCGGCCTTTTCCCCCCAGAGAGCCATCACCGAGACCGTTAGACATTGAGAGGGCAAAGAGGTTTAAAGTAGACATTTATTCCAGGTAGGAATTTTACCTCTGGGGGCCAAGCAGGTGGAGTACAGAGGACAGGGGAAGGAGAAAAAGGATTGAAGGCCACAGAAGGAAGGAGAAGGCTGAGTGCCTAGAAGGGTAGCCATCCAGAGTAACCGCTTCAAATAATGCTGTTACAGCAAAGATCCTTTTAAAATTTTTGTTGTTTAAAATCCATCCCAAATTTAGTAAGCACACATTTACAAATGTTATTTCTACTCTTTTATCGAGTTTACTGTTTCCTGCTTCAGGAGTCAAGGGAACATTAGTTAATACTTGAGATATTTTCCTGGATTAAATATTTTTAGCTTAGGTTTCTAAGAAACAATTAGCCTTGCCTGAGCATACATTCCCAATCACCGCCTCTTCTTCCTCCTTCTCCTTCTCTGGGGCCTCCTGCTTAGGTCTGCTACTTCCTCCATGTCTGGATTTGGGATTCACCAGTGTCCCCCCCTTAGCAATCTGCTCATGTCATTTGAGCCCAAATACACCATTGTAGGGCATTGCCCATGGGTCTTGACTCTATTCGACTCCATGAGGACAGCAAGGTGAGAACTGTAGACAAAGACTTTGAAATAATAAAACATTCTTAGGGGTCATACTCTTCCTCTTTCTTCCCTTGTCTTCTTGCTCTTCAGAAATGTGCTGAAAGCTCAAAGTCTACAGCTGACATACGCTGGATGTCTGTAAACATCGTATAAACAAAGAAATGAAGGAAAGGATGAGTGGATGAATGAATGAGGGTGACAACAGGCACTTTTCTCTGAAGGTGATTTGCATCTTTCCTGTGCCATAACTAAATTTTTCCCTTCAGCACGTTGACTTCTAGTGATCTGGCTGGGGCAGCTGCATCCCAGGCTAGGGGTTGCCTGTCAGGCAGTTGTAACATTCCTCCCTTAGAGAAGTATGCACCATTGAAAAGCAAAGTATATGTGCAGATTAGAAACTTGTACCTCTGCTGAGCTGCCCAGGCTGCTGTACCCAAAGCACAGCGTGAGAACCAGAGATCCACATGTCCAAGCTCCNGAAGCTATGACACCAAGAAGTGCTATTTTAGCTCCCAGTTCTAAACTAGCTGCTTAGAATGTTTTTCAAATTAGTCTTATTATGTCAATGAAATTGCCTAGAGTTGGTTGTTTTTTACTCTTTGCTCTTTGGGGGCCCTCCACCCAGTTCCCAAATAAATACATGGAGGCTTATTCATNCTTCTGAATGCCTGGCCTTAGCTTGGTTTGTTTCTAGCCAGCTTTTCTTAACTTAAATTATCCCATCTACCTTTTGCCTCTGGGCTTTTCCCTTTCTTTAGTCTATATACCTTTCTTTACTTCTTACTCTCTGGCTGGCTGTGTGGCTGTGTGGCTGTGTGGCTGTGTGGCTGTATGGCTGGCCCCTGGCGACCTCCTCTCCTCTTTTCCCTCTTCTCCTTTCTTCTCTCTTGAGCCTAGATTTCTCCTTCTATTTATTCTCTCTGCCTGGCAGCCCTGACTATCCCTCTCTCCTGCCTTGCTATTGGCCATTCAGCTCTTTATTAGACCAATCAGGTATTTTAGACAGGCAAAGTATCACAACTTTACAGAGTTAAATAAATGCAACATAAAATAATGCAACACATCTTTGCATCATTAAACAAATATTCCAGAGCATAAATGAATGTAATACATCTTAAACTAATATTTCACAACAATTCACACTAAGGACATTTCAAAATTTTACTGAATAAGGGTAATATAAGCATCCCACAAGGCCATTGTTATTGCATTATATTCCTGGATAAAAATTTTCAAAAATCATAATGAAATAGTTATTGTAGTAGTTGCTTGAATTTATACCAAATCTCTATCATTTTGGATTTCATGGTTTCAAAATAGTGTCAACATTTTTAAATTACCAGATCTTATTGGGCTGAACTGGATAAGCAGACAGCTTTGGCTGAGCACCCCCAATAGTTAAACATAAGCCAGAAACCAACTCCAAAAGCAACTCAAGCACTCCTCAACAAAATACCTTAGAGAAGGAAACAATAACACCTCAGATCTCCTAATTTTTGGCAAATACTTCTCCATTTTCTTCCTGATATCTGTTCTGAGGGAGAATTGTTGCAGAGCAGGAATCCCCTGCACTGGGGGACATTCATATATAATTAAGAATATGCTCAAGAACCATACAAGGATGTGAGTAAACCCCCAATGAAGTTCATGAAAACACAAATGAACAGTGGNATGAAGTAATGAAAACAGTTAGATACATGAAAGAAGAAATAGAATCACTAAAGAAAATCCCAACTGAGACAAAACTGGAAATGAAAAACTTAGGAAGTCAAACAAAAACCTCAGAAATAAGCCCCACTAAAACATGGAAGAGAGAATCTCAAGCATTGAAGATAAGATGGAAGAAATGGATACTTCAGTCAAATTAAATGTTAAACCTAGGAATATTCAGGTATAAAACATCCAGGAAATCTGGGACACTATGAAAAGAAAAAAATCTATAAATAAGAGAGATGGGGAAGGACAGAAACCCAGGTCAAAGACACATAAAAGATTTTCAGCAAACTCATGGAGGAAGATTTCCCCAGTCTGAAGAAGGAGGTGCCTATGCCTATCAAGCTCTGAGAAGCCTACAGAACACCAAGTAGACAGGACCAGAAAAGAANGTTCCCACAACACATGATAATCACAACACATGATAATCAAAACACTAAGAATATAGAACAAAGAAAGAATTTAAAAAGCTGCAGAGGAAAAAGACCAACTAATATAAAAAGACAGACCCATTAGAATAACATCTGACTTCTCAATGGAGACTCTAAAAGCCAGAAGGGCGTGGACCACAAAATGCCAGCTCAGACTACTATATCCAGCAACACTATCATCACAATAGATAGAGAAAGAAAATATTCCACAATAAAACCAAAATTAAATAGTATCTATCTATTGATCTAGCTCTTCAGAAGGCACTGGAAGGAAGACCTTCAGTCTGAAGAGATTAACCAGACCCAAGAAAAAATAATGTTTTAAATATGCCTTCATGATTCTATGGATTTCCTCATTGTCTGTTGTGAATCACCTTTTTTCATATCTAATTTTATTAACTTGGATCTTCTTACTCTATCTTTTAGTTAATTTGGCTAATGGCTTACCAATCTTAATGATTTTTTTTCAATGAACCTGTTTCATCCATTCTTTGTATTTTTGTTTGCTTCTATTTTATTAATTTCAGCCCTTAGTATAGCATTTTTATGGGACTCCTGACCATGAGAATGAGCAGATCTCTGACTCTATTGCTTGCTCTTAGGACTCTTTTGCTCCTGTTGGGTTGCTGTGCCCAACTTTGATGTGATAGTTTTTGCTTCATCTTATTATATTTTATTTTGTATATTTGGTTGTTTTCTCTTGAAAGCCTGTTCTTGTCTAATGAGAGACAGAAAGGGAGTGGGATCCAGAGGGGAGGGGAGGTGGGCAGAGCTAGGAGGAGCAGAGAGAGGGAGGGGAAATTACAACCAAAATATAATGTATGAGAAAAGAATATTTCCAATAAAAGAAAAAAATGAAAAAGAAATTATATATATTTATTATTATATAATTACATATATTAATTACATAGTAATTTGTTAATATATAATATTATATATACATACATGCGTACATACATGCATACTTTGGTATAACTCTAACCAAGCAAGTAAAAGACTTACATAACAAAAATGTTAAGATATCGAAGAAAGAAATTGAAGAAGATATCAGAGGATGAAAGATCTCCCATGCTCATGGACCAGTAGGCTTAATATAGTGAAAATGGCCATCCTACCAAAAGCAATCTGCAGATTCATTGCATTCCCCATCAACATTCCAAACACAGTTCTTCACAGAAAATGAAAAGACAATTTTCAGTTTCATATGAAAACACACACACTTAAAGAAATGCACAACATTCATGGTCATCAGGGAAANGCAAATCAAAACTGAGATTTCATCTTCAACCAGTCAGAATGGCCAAGATCAATAAAACAAATGACAGCTCATGCTGGTGNGGATGTGGGGGAAGGGGAACACCTTGGGAATGCAACCTGTACAGCTACAATCAGTGTGGTGGTTCCTCAGGAAGATGGGAATATATCTACTTCAAGATTCAGCTATACCACTCTTGGACATATACCCAAAGGATTCTACACCCTGCTAGAGACACTTGTATATCCATGTGCATTACTGCTCTACCCATAATAACTAGAAATTGGAAACAGATTAGATGTCCATCAGTGGAAAAATGGATAATACAAATGTGGTATATTTAAACAATGGAATAGTATTCAGCTTTTAAAGGAAATCACAAAACTCACAGGAAATAGGTGATGTTAGAAAATGTCACCCTGAGTGAGGTAACCCGGACNCAAAAAGGCAAACATGGTATACATCTCTTATATATGGGTGTTAACATTTCAGCCTTCTATAGGTGTGCTACAATCTATATAACCACAGTGTTTAGATATAGAGGAAGTGACTAGGAGGGGGGGGTCTCCCAAGGAAGGGGAAATATAATCTATTGTTATGGAGAGATGTGGGGAGACTGGAGTGGGAGGATTATATGGAGAGTGGTTGAAGAGGTGGGTAAGTAAGGGAACGTGGAGAGGTACAATCAACACTAAGGGTCATTTGAGGAGTCATATGGAAACCTACNNCAATAGAAGTTCCTTAAAATATATACATGTAAGAAAGAAATCAAAATGGAATCACCAAATAACAGGGGAGACAAAACTCCAACTAGATATCTTTCACCACCAAGTGAAACTTCCAGAGCCAGGAATGGGTTCCATCTTATTGATTTGTTGGCCAAAGTAGCCCCATGGAAACCCCCAAACAGCTGAGGCTTTGGCCAAGGCTATTGATGGCTCTCCATAAACTGATGGTAAGGCTGTATTGCTGAAGACAACACTTACTTATCTCGTTAAACACAAAGAATCATAGCAGATGCCTAAGTAGAGACCTCATCCTTACAAACTAGGGTTCATGGCCCTGGAAGGCACTCTGTACACTACCAGAGGAGAAAGCTAAACACCAACCCAGATTAAAAACCCTTTTATAGGCCCGGAGATGGTGGCGCACGCCTTTAATCCCAGCACTCGGGAGNCAGAGGCAGGCGGATCTCTGTGAGTTCGAGGCCAGCCTGGGCTACCAAGTGAGTTCCAGGAAAGGCGCAAAGCTACACAGAGAACCCTGTCTTGAAAAAAAAAAACAAAAAACCCTTTTATATACAACAGTGACATTATTCTGCTAAATGACACTTAACAACATCCATCTAAACCTATAAATCAGTGTCTTGCTCAGCCATCATCAGAGAAGTTTTCTTTAGCAGTAGATGGGGACAAATACACAGACCCACNAGTGGACAATGTGCAGAGAGAGAGGTGTTGGGACATTTATTTCTAAGTGTGATATCATTATCAAATACTTACCCTCAGGTTTCAGGGAGTCATGTGGAATAGATAGTGAAAAGATTATAAGAGCCAGAGGGGATGGATGACACTAAGGAAGCAGTGTCTCCCAGACACAACACAACAGGATTGATGCACATATGAATTTACAAAGACTGTGGCAGTATGCATAGGACCTGCCAATTTTCAAGCCAGAAGTAGTCCCAGTGCCAAGGGAGGACATAGACATGAGCTCCCATCCCCAACCCAGAAGCTATCTCCAACAGACAACTGCTTGCAGAGGAAAATTTAGTTTTGTTTTCTCCATTGGGTCTCACTGGATGTATTAGCCACCTTTACATATAGGCTGCAGCCAGCAGTAGATGGCCAACACAAGACAATCTCAACGGGATTTGTGTAAGTTTTTTGTCTTATATCGTTTTTGTTTTGGCCATTCTTTAATCTTACTGGTCTTCATTGTATGTTATAATTCCCAATTTTGTGTTTTCATGACTTTTGCTTAGGCTGGCTTCAATTTATGGCACTCTTCATGCCCCGCTCTCCCAGCGCTGGGATTCCAGGCCGTGTTCTTAATAGGCCTTGCTTCTTACTGAGTAGTCCCGGAGGTTTTGGCTTAATGATCCCTTTCAGTTTTGTCCGTTGATTTTTTTTTTTCACATCCATCTGGAATTTTAGCATTTGCAAAGTAATAGCCAAGTGCAGAACATGTAGAATTCTGAGTTTTATTAATCTTGGCAGAGACGAACACCCTTGAACTCCAAATACAAGGCATTTGAAGAAGCNGGAGGCGCTTTCCCCCAGTCCATGTGGTGTACTTGGCCTCACTGCTCTGTTTCTTCAAAATCCTTGTCTTGGTTCTCAGGGCAAGAAAGAGAAAATAAAGTTTGCAAAATGGTAGTCTACTGGCTGAATTTGATCCTTGAATGTATTTTGCATATCCTTCCTAGAGGGGCAAAAGATACTTTAATTAGTAGCCAGCCTTTCCAAATGAAGACAGTTCACCTAAAATACTAGATTTCTGAATCTTGAACAGGTGGAAATAACAGCCCTGGGGTCTTGCTCCTCCTGGTGACATCGGGCAGGATGCTTNAAGAACTCCTNCCCNCTTTCCACCAGTGGGCAAGGTGGGCTCCCATTAAGCCTAGTATTAGTACCTTTCTTTCTCTACAGTCTTCTTCCAGTCGTAGCAGGGATGTGAATTNTCTTTCTGGTGACATCTTGAGCTTGGACGTGAACTGTTGAGGGAAACAAAGCACTAAGGAAACCACAAAGGGGTTGAGAAAGGTAGGGGCTTTGGAAACAAGGTCAGGAGAATCAAATATCTAAATGAACAGCTTGCTCCTCCATGCGGTAAATTCCTAAAAGGAATCAAGTCACAAAACAAACAAACAAGCTATTATATTGAAAACAGACAGTCCAGGGCAACAAAATGTGATGTGGAGACTCCGGTGGCCCAACCCCTGTTTTAGGGACTCAGTCAGACCACACACCCAACTCACAATGGGTTCATGGGTCCTAATCATGGATAGAGTAAAAGGCTCTGCCCACAGGTCTGACCCAGACAGTCACCCTCCAAGGACTGACATAGGTAAAAGACCTCAGCAGCACGGGAACAAGCCCCAGGCCCACTCCACCCGGAATACCACCACACTTTGACCTTGGGACTCAGAAATGCATTATTTGGGGGCAGGCTGGTTTTATAAGGCCTAGCCCTGATTACCACAGAAAGCAAATGAAAGCCAAGGCCAAAGTGGAAGTAGGACCGAGTGCCTGGCAGGAGAAATAATTGCTAATAGGCACATCTAATGCCTCCAAAGAGAAGGGAATTGACACTGGAGACCTTGGTATTCAATGGGCCAGGCCACCTGCTGTTTCTGGTTCCAGCTCCCTGCTGAATTACAGATGAAAAGCTGCAAAGTGTTTAGGAAATCTTTTATACAAAACGGCTCCATGCAGCTGTGTTTCTCCTGCCCAAGTGGAGAGGAACACATAACCGGGAAGCCCATCTGTTTGGGGACTGTTAATGTGTCTCTAGGCTCCTGTGTAACACATACCTGTAGAAGGAGGTAGAGGGGCTGAGAGCCTGAGATTGAATTGCCTCAGAGTAGGGTTGGAGACACAGTAGGAAGCACAATCCTAAGTTAAAACTCTTTGTTGTTCTTGTGGCTTAATACTGTCGAGATGACAGGAATTTAAAGTCTGTATTTGCATTAGCTTTAGACTAACGATGCGTTCTAAACACACCATTTTCTCCTTTTCTATAAAGATTTACAGTTTTCACTTTCTACAGTGTGTATTTTCAAGGGTTCGGTAATTTCTTGAGATAAGTAGGAACAAAGGATGAAATGGTATAATAACTAACTCATTTTAGATTTTTCTACTTTTTATGGTGTTCTTTGCGATCCAGCAATTTCCTGTAGACTACTTAGTGTTTTTATTTTCTGGGTACTTGCTCCAGATGAGAAGGTTGGTTCCCAGATGACTCCAGTTGCCAATTGAGACTGAGTTTGGGGCCCAAGAAAGATTNAATGTCTTGTGGGTGTCTGACTCTGTCTCAGTAGCTTGTGACAGGCAGGGGAAAAGGAGAATCCTTCCATTTCAAGTTCTTGAAGTCATTTACTGTAAAATGCACATGAGGCTTTGCCATGCAGCTGTTTCTTCCAGGCTGGCCGTGACCAGAGCCATCTTCTACCAGGGTAGTTGTAATCACTTTCAGGAGATCTCCTGGGATCAGGCATATTAATGTTCCTTCCTGGAGGAAGTAAGGAGGCTCAGGGCTCACAACACTCTAGACGCCACAGAGGCCCCTCCCCCGCCTCAGTGTAGCTGCCCCCAGCTGCCCAGAGGATGCTCGGGTGCTGTGGTTTTTCATGAATCACTTCTGCAGTGGGTGGAACTCTTGAGTGTATGGCCTATCTCAGGCTGCCTAGTAAACTCATTGGCTCACTGTCTTTGCTTTGGGTATGATCTTTTCCCTGGTCTGCTGGGAGCTTCTGTGTCTGGGATGAATAGAGGTCTGTCACTTTACATCTCCCCAGGTAAAGTCTTCTTTGAATAAAATGGAACAATGGGGGAAAAAGACATACAGCAAACGCTTGATAAAAGGGAAATAAAGCCAAAGAAAGCAATTTTTATAAGGTTAGTATAATGGATTGATAATGATTGCTACCCGAAATCAAATTTGGCCCTGACTTTTTGCAGGGAGAGCTAAGGAGATATGGCAAGCCATTCTTCTCCCTGGAGACACTGAATCTTGGTTCAAATTCTAATAAGTTTGGATCTAGAGTGTCAGGTAGGNATCATGAGATAATGCTACAATTTCCTTACAGTTTTGTCAAAACCCAAAACAAACGAGCAAGCAGAATTTCCCGAGGAATAGGCGCAATTGCAACTCGGTGAAGGTGATTTGGGGAAGGGAATGCCAGATGCTCATGTTACCGCCAGCTTTTCCCAAGACAAACCTGCTAACACACACACCACGACCCCACTGCCTCCTTCCATGGTATTTGNAGAAGCATGAGCCACATAAAGAGCCCCTTGTCAGAACACAGCATCACACATTTTTATGTAATTGAAGAAAGCTTCTTTATGTAATTGCAAGGCTCAGGCAGTGAAGTNCAGGCTATGTTAGTTGCTAGAAAATGCCTGTATGGAGACCGGAGTAGCAATTCACTGGAAATGACACGGAATCCTGTAATCTAAACATTTAGTTACCATGTACTTTATTTGGAGAAAATCTCACTAGAGGCTAGCAGCTGGATAACGGCTCCATGGCAACTGTTCCCAATCTTAGGTCACATGTCAGGAAGCACAGTGAACAGGGAGCAGGCATTATTATCAGGAGTCACAGTGACTATAGAAGAGACATTACAGCCTTTTAGTTCGAGGGCTTGAAGGGCACGTTGAAAGTCTTTCTAGATTTCTCAGAGATTCAGGGACTACTTCCTGTGTTCTTAAGCATAAATGAAGGAAAAATAGACATCCTTTTATTGAACTCTTGCTGTGGTCCAGATACTGAGTACTTCTTGGACAGTGTTCCACGGAGCATTTTTTTAATACCTCTAAGGTTTTGANATTGTCAATACTTGTGGAGATGTAAAATCTGAAATCTTGTCCAGAGGAGACAGTAGCTATGATGAGGAGATAGAGGCATTAAGTTAGAGCGTGAAGTTACAAGTCCAGGGTCATCAGGTAGAAAGTAGATGTGTGACAGTTCGTTTTACCGCATCTGATTTCTGAGGCCGTGCTTGTAACATCTACACTATACTGTCTCCTCACCAAAGTAGTACAGGCTACAGGACAGTAAGTGTGACTTTAAAAAGCTGCTTACGAGTACAGTGACTCACCGTAGCGTTTGTATTTCCTGATAGCCAATTTAGGGAAAATCGAAAGGGAAGGAGACACACCTGTCACGTTGCTGTTGAAATTTGGTCCCCATTATAAAATATTAAGATGGCAGGAACATTTCAATTACAGTCTTTGGAGGTAGGGACCTTTGGGGGATAGAGTTAAGGTTAAATGAAGCCGTAAGGGTGTGTCCACAAAGCTGAGACCTGAGCTAAGCTGGTTGAGTTGAGGTAGCAGAGTAAAGCAGAGAGACGGTCCAGGGCAGCCTTGCCCAGAGGCTGAAAATTAAACTATGAGAAAATAGCGTTGGCTGGTAGCATCTTTGTGGTGGCATAGGTTCAAAGAATNTGCTCAATAGCTTGCTTCATCCTGCTTGCTTCCTTCTGTAACGCTTCTCATGTGAGCAATCGAGTCATCGTCTTTATNAGTGGTTCTCAACCTGTGGGTCATGACCCCTTTGGGGGTGGCAGAACCCTTTCACAGTGATTGCCTAAGATCATTGGAAAACACAGCTATTTACATTCTGATTCACAGCAGTACCAAGATGACAGTTATGAAGTAGCAATGAAAATACTTTTATGGTTGCAGGGAGGTCATCACAACAAGAGGAACTGTATTTGTATTAAAGGGTCCCAGCATTAGGAACGTTGAAAACCACTGGTCTAGATCTCATCCATCACTGACCTACTGCTGTACACCAAGTACTTTCTTTCCTCTTCCTCATTGGCCCCAGATACCAGCTTCCGTAAGCAGTATTGTTCCAGCGTCTTT
>LZPO01017415.1:126496-145342 GCA_001675575.1 Neotoma lepida
AGCATCCAACTGGAAGCATTAGTAGGGCAATCTTGAAAACATTTTAGTAGACATGTCCTTGAATATTTCCAGATGTCATCTCAGCAGTTAGTGACCCAGAGAAGCCTTGCTGAATGTTGAGTGGGAAACCAAGCCGATGGCCCCTGCTGCAGGAGCCCTTCCTTTCTTCAGTGCAGTCCTGGGATGGGAGCAAATGGGGCTCCACATAGCATGGTGAACACNGTTGACTTCAGATGCCTCTCTGTGCTCTGGGAAGAGGTATTCTCAACAGCTTTGTTTTTTTTAGGGAAGCAGTGACAGCAATAGTTTCATCCACAAGACACTGTCACCATCTAAGTTATCTTTGGCATAATTATTGAAGATAGAAGGAATTTCCTCGAAGTATGACTGTCAGCGTTTTCAGTGACATCAATACCATTCCCCAGAAGTCTTTAGAGACTGACTACCTTTGCAATAGATACTTTGCTGCACAACGATCGTGGGAGCCACGTTGGCTCAGACTGATCTCAGTTTGCAGACCTTTTGCCCAGTATAAAATCATGTAATTAGTGATTTGGGATTCAGGATTCTGGCCTCCTCTGGTTACTGGAGAATCTGGGGTTCCCTCTAAGGTTCATAATCTCTTTAAGAATGGACTCAGAGAGAAACTCAAGGACAATTATATCACAGTCTGAGAGAAAAAAACAACAGGATGCATGGGCTGTACATATTGGCAGCTGCTGGGAGACAGAAAGAGAAAGCCAGGGCTATTTGAATTACGGTTCAAGATAGCTAGCGTGTTCTGCAGTGGAGATCTGGAACGCAGCTGTAGATGGAAGAGAGTAAGACAGCCCAGAGTATGAGAGAAAGCGTTAGTTTGGCCACCATCCAAACAAAGTTACAAAGAGAAGGAAATGAAAACCANGCTTGGTGGCAGGCTGCCGTCTGATTAGAGGGCACCGGGGTCTTGTGTCCTAGGACAAAAGACTGCACCAGGGATATGTGGTTAGAAACAGAGACCATGTGTCATGAAAGAGAAGGTCTCCTGAGAGTGGGGGTGGCTTGATGAGCTGAGAAGAGGAGCTCCTGAGTGCGTAGCCCTTCACGGGACCTTTCCATAGCACCGATCCTGGAGATAGCCTCTGTGTGTCTTGTGCCATGAAGCCCAGGTGAGGAAAGGCTTCCATTCTTACTCTGTAAACAGGCTGCTTTTATATGTTATGTTGACCTTGATGTCTCCAGTCTTGAGTCCCTTCTCTCCTACTATATTTTATTCTTAGAAGAGCCAGAAATGGGGATTCCAAAAGTCTGACATTTGANCCTTGTCTTGTTTTCATAATGTGCAGATTGGTGAGTATGGTAGCTTACCANCTCTGNGGAAGGGCTACCGGAGGTGAAACAGGAATATCAGAGGTGTTGAAGGTCTCACAGAGTGTTGTTTTGCTCGGTGTGGTGCCTTCTGCCTGCAATCCCAACACTCAAGAGACTGCAGCAGGAGGATTCCTATGAGCTCTGGGCCATCTTAGATGACAAGAGGCAGTCCTGCCTCCAAANCCAAAGCAAAGCATTCCTCTCTGGTNTTTCCTCTTGAAGGAAAGATGTGGGTACTTCGACANCAAAACTACAGGTGAGGTGAGCGACACCAAAGAAGTCGGAGATTTCAGTGATATTGATGAAAATGTGGAGCAGCGGTTCAGGANTGTGAATAGAAAAGACACTTTTTTGTTTTTATAGCAGGGTCTTGTCAGCTCTGCTATTCTCTCTTTACAGTACCAAATTAATGGCAGGGGAAAAAACAGAAGTTTGAGAGGGGACTTAGCTGTGCTAAGGATGGGAGTCAGGCTTCCATCATGGCTGCATATAATTGCTGATTTGAGGAAGAGGACTCTCTCTCTCTCTCTCTCTCTCTCTCTCTCTCTCTTTCTGTGTGTGTGTCTGTGTGTGTGTCTGTGTTTGTGTGTGTGTATGTGTCTCTGTATCTCTGTGTCTCTCTCTGACTCTCTGTGTCTCTGTGTGTTTGTGTATGTGTGTGTCTCTGTCTCTGTGTGTTTGTGTGTATGTGTCTCTGTGTCTCTGTCTCCCTCCCTCTGTCTCTCTCTGTGTCTCTGTCTCCCTCCCTCTCTCTGTCTCTCTCTGTGTCTCTGTCTCCCTCCCTCTCTCTGTCTTTCTCTGTGTCTCTGTCTCCCTCCCTCTCTGTGTCTTTCTCTGTGTTTGTATGTATATTTGTCTCTGTGTCTCTCTTTGACTCTCTCTGTGTCTCTNTGTGTTTGTGTGTGTATGTCTCTGTCTCTGTGTATTTGTGTCTCTGTCCTCTTCCCTCTCTCTGTCTCTCTCCCTTTCTGTGTTTTTCTGTGTGACTGTGTGTATATTTGTCTCTGTGTCTCTCTCTGACTCTCTCTGTGTCTCTGTCTCTCTGTGTGTTTATATGTCTGTGTCTCTGTGTCTCTCTGATTCTCTCTATGTCTCTGTCTGTCTCTCTCTTTCTGCCTCTCTCTCTCCTTCTCCCTGCGAACACAGTATACAATACACTCTACTGTATTGGAACACAAGTGTTTAAAACTGTTGAGAGAATCTGAGGGCTAGTATAAGAACATTCCTCTTAATATCACATTTATCAGAAGTTATTTCCAAGATTAAAGACAATTTACTGCCTAGCTTGTGACCTGGTTCAAGTATTTTCAAACAATGCAGTCTATAGATNTAGACCTTGAGGAAAACAGCTTCAACGGCTGTTGCTTTTCAGTCACCACAGAGCAGAGCTTGATTTCACCCTGAGAGACCTTTCAACCCCATTTCTCAGTCCCCAACAGGTTAAGGAAACAGGGCTTCNGGAGGCCCACAAGCCTACCACACACATGCCGGTTAGGACTGGACATCCAAAGCCTGCCCGAATGACAACAAACACTGGATCTGTTTTCTCAACACATGGGCATGGATGGTTGATCTCAAGGTCAGCACCCTTTAATAATCATACATTTTAAAAAAAAACTGAGGAGGGGAGTTTTGAGACAGGGTCTTGTTATGATGCCCTGTCTATAACTTTGATCCTCCTGCCTCAGCCTATAGAGTAGGGTACAAAGTAAAACCAACCATCATGCTCAACCTAAAATAAAGTGTAAAGACAGCATTCTTTACATGACAGTCAAGGACATTTAAATAGTGGGAAAAAANCACATTTTTATAGTTGAGGAAAAACATGGGATTTGGTCTAGAACCCCCAAATTACCCAGCTGATTGTGGCTAGGTGGTGGAATGTTCTAGACTGAGGAATGTCTTCTTTCAGACTGCTGAACTGTGTCAAATGAAGCTCAGAACCTGTGCTGTGAAGAAACCCCAGTCACAAGGCAGCTCTTATGATCTNGCAGGTGACTTGCCTGGATACCTCTCATTTGTCACTCACTGGCATCACTAATAGGAGCTGATGCCACTGGAACACCTGAAGCCTAGGCTAAATTTAGCCATGCCTGTCTCCTGGAGAATGGAAGCTTCTGACAGGGTCATGCCGAGGCTGGCTGAAATCTCTGCTGATNTGATATTGCTGANGTAGTTAGGCTTCCCATCCATGATCTCAGGGCAGTGAAGTTTAGGGTAACGGGCATCTAAGTTCTCATGCCCCTGTTTGACCTTGAACGCTCCACAGAAGGGTCTGTGTTCTAGAACTGATCAACAGCTAACATGATCTCAAAGAGACTTGAACATTTTGAGGAGAGGGGGGTTCTGTGGGTGCANTCTAATTCAGAGAAAACTTCTTGTCCCCCTTTTTACTTCCTCCCCGCTTAGCTGTCTAGTAGGTTAATAGATTGGTTGGTAGACATCAGCTTAGCTGGCTCATGATTGTGGGCCTGAGGATGCAATCATCACAAGAATACTTCTCATCTTGCAGATATAGTACCATAAGACTGAACGTGACGTTGAATGTCTATTTTCTTTTTTAACATTGGGTGCTTCTTATTTGTTTAAATTCCANGTTATTTCCATACATATTTCACAAAATGTAGTTCCAGAAATTCCTTGATGGATGGCAGTTCTGTGGGTGATATATTTACCTTTGTTGAAAGGACCTTTTGACCATGAGACACCTGATCCAATCCTAATCCTCACGTTCCTNGTAGCTCACAGAGCATCTTACCGAAGAAGTATGTTAGCCTGTGNGANTGGACACTGACCCAGGAACATAACTGGATTCTGTGCCCAAACTGATGTCACATATGTGATAGTTGTTCCAACTCTGACAAACAAGAGCAGTTTTAGAAGCTCCAGTGCCAGGCCTGACGTATGTGGGTGCTCAGTACATAATTCCAGTCATCATCCAGCCCAGTTCAGTGAAACACGAGAGAGAATGAAAGCTAGTGTCTATGTAGAAGACCCGGGGACAAGCTGACCATTCCCTGTGCCTGAACAGTGAGATAAAAACAGTCTTTTCACTAAATCTCAAATTCTTGTGTTCTCTTGCCCTTGGGAGTTTACTCTGTAAACAGAAAGATGCCTGGTTCCTTGAAGGTTCCTGTTCCTTAGACACTAAATAATGAAATCTTTATATATCTGTCTGGAAAGAGAGCCATCATGTACCTTGGTGGATGTGTGTTTAAGAACAGCAAAAGCATGTTTGCTGAGTGTGGAAGGGAGGACAGACTGGTGTGGTGCAGACATGGCGGCTGTTCATACCTCCTGAGAAGGGTGTGGCGGTCTAAGAGATGAATTGGAATCTGGAGACTCCCCAGATTCAAGTAATAAACAGTTGGGGTTCAAATTCAAACCAGAAAGAGAGAAGGGGCTATTTGTAACCCTGCTTTTTCTGTCATTTCATTTTTCAGCTTAATAAGGTCCGTATGGAAGCCAACTCACAAAGCAATAAAGAGATTTTTAAAAACAAACCTATATCCCAAAGCCATCTGCCAGCCACTGGATTTATGAAAGCTGCTGTTTCCAAACGCTGCAGCTGAAGTTCCGTCAGCTCCGTCTTCGCTTCCATGGCTCCATTTTATTCTAGAAATATGCTCTGGGCCAAAACGATTCTGTCTTCCATATAAATGGGAAACTTGAAAGAGAAACTGCCAGCCATGGTTTCCTTTATGTTCTCAGGCCAAACAAACAAATGAAAAATCAAAGTGCTGGAGTTTGCAGGAAGAGTCTCTGTGGGGGACCCTGGCATCCTTGCATTTGCATGGATGCAGACAAGCGGCTTGTGTAGGATTCACAGTTCAGTCTCCACTCTCCCGCTTCAGAGAAACAGATGGTAAGGAATTTGAAGTTGTCTCTCTTGTAACCAACTCTCTTGCTGTCTTAGACATTAGCTCCATCTCTCACCAATTAAGCATTCAGTTTTTAGTTCAGGATTTGAGCAGATAAGNATTCTGGTATGTGGCANAGAGGGGAATCCGATCTCTTGCTAATGTTGGCTATTGTAAACCTTTGTGGAAGTCCTTTGATTGGGAATGGTTTGATTTAATTAGGATGGATTTTGTTTAAAATAACTTCTGTTCAATTTATTTTTCTTCTTTCTTCCTGGCTCTCTCTTACTTCACTAAAGGGAAAACTAATTCATCTGGACGTTTTCTTTTCTATGCCAGTCCCTGCCCATTTATGCAAATTGGCCTTTCCTCAGTCTTTTTTCTATTTCTAATTTTTTTTCAAAGAAGCATGAAACATATCATCCTGAGAATAATATAAAAAAAATTTCTTTACGAAGCATCTCCAAGAATCTGACAGCTTTTGCTCCAAGTTTCTAAATTATGTTTCAAAATCTTAGGACATTTTCCTATTTTATCTCAGCCCTTCATTGGAGACCTTGGTCCCTCTATCTTTGCTTGAGCAGCAGATTCCAAATGTCAACTCGAGTTAATTCCATCTTAAGTAAAGGATTCTAACGTAATATAGANTCTTTCAAATCTTTACATCTTTCAACCCAAACCATGGCTCTCTCTTGACTGACTCTCAATGTCGGTCAGTCTTTGCCTATGCACATCATGTGGTTATTGACCTCAGGAGACTCTTCCCAATTCTGCTACCCTTTGGTCTATTGAAATTCAGAGGTCATCGGGACTTCTTTCAGTTGTTAACATTTGCTGCTGGTGTGTATTTATCACATGGAAATCAAATATACCATCACCCTTAGACCAATATACCATCACCATCGGGCCAAATACATCATTGACAACAGACCAAATACACTGTATCAACAGACCTTTATAGCATCAGAAAATCTGCAACTCCAGCTGAAGGTTTCAGAATTTAAAAGGGGCCCAAATCAGTGCCCCCTTCTAGAATGACATATCATTTTCCCACATGTAATTTGTTGCCTAGGTCTTTGACTAGCCATGGGATGACACCCCCACCCCCTCCACACATAAAGAAGACAAGGAAGATCAAGGTTGGAAAATGTGAAAACAAAACAGAGTAGAAAACCAAATGACAAATGTCCAAGAAATGAGAGAATCACCAAGAAAAAAAAAGGCAAATAGATTTTCTCAAGCAAACAGTTGAAAGATACTGAGAACAGGCTAAAATGTTGGGGACTCACCAAGGGTAGATGGTGAGAGGAAGAGGAGTGAGAAACAAGCTTCCAGCTGGTCCCCGTTAGATGCTGGCACCCTGTTCTTCTTGTGCTTGCAAAGTCTGCACGTGGCCAACAAGTTCCTTCTTTTCTATCTTTTTACCAAAACAACCAACTTTCAGGGCTTGTTCTTCTATGTGCTGTGGAATGAAGCTACCAAGAGACTCCAAGAGCTGAGGAAACAGCCTCATTTGGAAGAGATCTTAATGAAGAGCNTGTCGGAGAGCTGATGAGAAGAACAGGAAAAATGGGTTAGCCAAAGAATATACCTCTGAGATTAATTTTTATGCTAAAAGAAAAAATGNACCTGCCATTCCTAGGAGNTGCCCCAGTGAAATGAGTCTTTTCCTTTTTCTACATGCTTTTGGGTGGCATTTGTGTCATTATTTTACTTAATTGGAGGTGTTAAANTACTTCCCAATGCTTCTTTGNCTTGAGGTAATATTACAAATGGCTTGCTGGATTCTTTTGTGGTCTTGGGGCCAATTCGGTTTCTCTTTGTAGAATACATAGATGAAACAAAATGTTGATTGACAGCATGATTCAATTTACAAAGATTTATTCTCCATGCTTTGGAAACGTCCTCTGAGTAAATCAAGCGGGCCAGAGCTGCCCGGACACTCCTCTGTCTCCTTGGCTTCTCATGCAGGGGTGTCTGTGCTACCCCAATACCCTGTAGTAGTTACTTTTCTGTTGCTGTGGAAAATATGACCAAAACAACTTATAAAAGAAATTGTTTAATTCAGCTTACCGTTGCAGAGTCGATAATGGTGGAGCGAAGGTATGGCAGCAGGGACAGCTGAGAGCTCNCATCTCAGACTGCATGCAGAAGGCAGAGAGCACACTGGGATGGTGAGAATAGTCTAAGACTTCAAAGCCCACCCTAATGACACCCCTCCTTCTCCACATCCATATCTCCTGGGGGCCAGTCTCATTCAAACCAGCAGCACGACAGAAACAAGCAGGGGGCCTTGCCTCTGACTGCCTCCATCTATTGGAGGTGGGACTCTAGAGACAGTGGGTCTTGGGGTTATCTCTGTGATCTTATTTCCTCCTGTGCTGACATCTTATTCATCCTTCAAAGTTGAAATCAATCTTCTTCAAGAAGAAAAAGGGGGAAAAAAGAATTGAAAAATATGTTTGGGACATANGTGTTCTTCAGAGCTGAATTGGGTCTAAGGCTGAAGAAGGACTCAGGGAAGAGGGAATTGTCATCAGCAAAGCTTAAGCCACACCTTCTATGAGCATGTAGTAACCATAGCTGATCCCCATAGATAGAGCTGTGACAATGACATTCCTTTATACCGCAGTGTATTGGATCCTCACAGGGACTCTGAGGATACTGTCCTTATCAGCCTGGCTTTGCAGATGAGGAAGCTGGGCTTTCTTAAGTTAAACTNACAAGCCCCAAAGCCAGCCTGTAAGTGGTAAAGCTCTAAATTCAAATCAAACAATGAGGTCTCAGCACGCCCAGCTGCCATGTAGCTGTGGGCGATTGGATACTCCTCTTTGCTTTAAGTTTCTCTGTGGCTTGTTGGTCAACAGTGGCAGGTAGATTTTTTTTTTTCTTTTAACCAGTATCCCAATAATGTCCACGAATTCTCCTACTGGTGTGACAACGGAACAGTGATAGGGTGAGACAGAAGTGGGGCATCGGACAAGGCCCTGGAAGTGGGAGCTAGAACCTGCAGACCTTGGCAGCAGTGGGGCTTGGGAGGATACTGCCAAGGGACCCAGATGTGGGGACTGGAGCTCTCCGATTTGGGCAGAATTCCTGCAAGCCTGACTGGAGAGGAGAGGAAGCTTCCATCTGTTGGAAATGCTTCCACACAGAGTGTAAGCCGCCTCAAGTTTCCTCCTGGCTCCTCTAGTGTTTTCTTAGCACAGATGGCCAATTTGGGATGCTAAGAAAATATGATTTTCTTATGGGAAGACTTAGGTTCTTACTAAAAGCTTTTGTTCATTCTGTGTGAGGTTCCTGAACACTCACAGCCTTTTGATTCACAGAAAGCTCCTCTCATATACATGTGGAATTAAGATTATCACCGATGGTCCATAGGGGTTTTGCTTTGTTTTCTATGCATCTAGAATGCACTGGGAGAGTGAGTTATTTCATTATAGGACATAATGGTATCAAGCCANGTAACAAAAATGTTGGAATAAGAAAGAAAACCTCACCCATCATTTCAAGTTACCAATATGAACACTCATTCATTTAGTCTGTCCCTTCTGAACTATTTTTTCATATGAATGTTAACCTAGTGTTCACATGATTTTGCACACACACACACACCCCTTTGCTGCACTGTGTTGCTGTGATTCTGTTTTTGCACTCAGTTCTGGTGTCACCATTTAAATTGATTCAGCTGCTGCTGAGTAGGTACAACCATTTTCTTAAATATTCTCTTGTTAGAAATGAAGTCATGAGTTTGNAGAATTGTAAAATACAAGGTGACTGTTATGTGTTGATAGCAGGTGTCCCCCTCTAAAAGCCTATGTGCCCAAAGCTTGTCACACTGTTAGGAGACTGTGGGGCCTCCAGCAGAACCTAATGGAAGGAAGTCAGTTCATTGAGGGCATGCCCTTGAAGGGGACGTTGGGCTCTGTCCCTTCCTCTCTCTGTTCACTGTCTGACAGGAGATAAGCATACATATACATACTTATACATAACACATACTCCCCACTGTGATGTGCTGCCTTGCCAGTCCTCTAACCTGGAGGCCAGTTGACCATGGAATTGAAGTCTTTGCAACCATGAGTTAAGATGAACTTTTCTTCCTTTGAAGTTCATTATCTTGGGTATTTTGTCACGGTGACAGAAAGCCGATGAGTAGCGGCATTAAGGCAGAAAGCAGAAATGCTTTTGAAACTAAAATCCTGAGGTACTTGCACATCGGTGTCCTGTTCAAATAGACTTACAAATTGTCAATGCTGAACTCTCCCCTACTATGTGCCAGGCAGTCTAAGTGATTAGAGTATTAGTTCACTGATTGAAAACTTTCTATTTAAGGGAAGTGTTGCTTGCAGGCACCTGCTGACATCTTCAGATAACACCACTGAGGCACAGAAGGCTGGAGCTCTTTGGTCAGTTGTTCAGCTAGTGAATGGCAGGATGCGGACTTACACTCATCNCCTCTGGTTCCACACTTTGTGCTTTTATCCATCTCACTTCTATTTATTTGTTTGCTTTTGTTGCTTTGAGACAGAGTCTCACTGGATAGCCCACAACCACCCGGATTCTGCTATGTAACCTAACTTCAAACTCATGCTCTCCCTGCCCCAGCCTCCCAAATGCTGGGAGGACAGGCATGCACCACTTGGCTGGCTTGTTTTTCTTTAGTTTAATTAACACGTAAAAGTAATGTTCTTATGGGGTGAAGCATGATGTTGTAATGTTTTTATATACTGTAGAATGGCTCGATCAGGCCATATGACATGCATATTATCTGTGATACTTAACTTTTTTTTTAAGAACACAAATGTTGGAGCCCACAGAGGTTTCCTAGTGAGATCTGAGCTTGCTTTACTAGCAGGGCTGCATAAGAGGATGATTGGACCACAGGCCTGGGTACCAGGTGTTTGGAAGTATCTTTGCTTGGTTGTATCTAGCAAGGGGGAGGTCTTTCGCCCCTCCCCTTGGCATTGTTATAAATAGCCCTTTTGAATAAAGTTCTGGGCTGGTGGGTTTTGTCCCAGGCCCTCCCGAGGCTCTCCTGTGTTTCTATCTGTCTCTCTCACCCTCTATATTTCTATCTAAATATTTCCCATTTCTCCCTGCTCAAGAGTACCCTGGTCATAAAAATGGGGGCTGATTCCCTAATACAAATATTTCTTAGAGCATTTAACACTGAAGTAGACAACATGGGGCTATCAAATGTGGTCACTAGGATATACAGTAACCTCTCTTGAAGTTACTTTTTGAGTAAGTGAAATTTTGTGTTCTTTAGTCAGCCTCTCCCAGATCCTTCCAAGTCCATTTCTCTGGTAACTATCATTTAAATCTGTGCTTTTTTTTTTAAAACAGGTCAAACCTTTTCACACTGTATTATTTACATATACAGGATATTATATGTCATCTGTCTTTCTGTGGTTGGCTTATTTCACTTAGCATAATGTCCTTCACATTCTACCCCAAGTTGACAGAAGCTCTTTCTTTTTCAGAGGCTTACCAGGATTCTCCTGGGTCTGTGCATATCTGTATGAGCTTATCCATAGATGGACACTTATCTTGGCTGTTGTAGAGAGCCCTGTAGTGAACATGGGGCTGCAAACATGTCAGTCTTGGGAATGTTGACTTTGTGTTCTCTTTGTGTACTCTCAGTTTGACTGCTGGATCATGTGGTTGGTAGTTTATTTTCATTTTTTTTTTTAAGGAATCCCCATATAGTTTTCCATAACAGCTGTACTAACATACAAAGGTTCCCTTTCCTCCACAGACTTCTAGTGTTTCATAACAGACATTCTAAGTGTTGGTTTGTTCTTCACCCATTTAAATCACGTTCTTATGTACTTTGGGTAATGTTCCCAGGTAGATGTATACTTTAAAAATATCTCCTTTCATCCCATAGGTTTTCTTTTCAGCCCATTGTTTTCTCCTTTGCTTACAGAAGCTTTTAAGTTGGAGCTTACCCAATTTTTTTCTTTGTTCTTATCACCTATGCATGCAGGGTCATATCCAAATAGTCTTGACAATCCGGTGTCATGGAACTTTCTCTCTGTTTTCTTCCAGTCATTCAAGTTCTGGTCCTCCATTTAAGTCTTTACTACATTCTGAGTTAATATTTCTATATCATGTGGTGTTGGGATACAGTACCACTCTTCTTTGTGCAGATGTACAGTTCTTCTGGCACAGTTTACTGAAGAGACTGCTCTTCGTTGTGTGTGTGTAACTGACGTTTTGTTGACAAGCAATGGGCTGCAGATGTGAGGATTTATTCCTGGGCTCTTTTCTATCTACCTGTGTCTACTGCTTTGATGGCTATTGAGTCATAGTAGATCTTAACTCAGGCAGTATGAAGCCTCCAACTTTGTTCATTTTTGCTAAGATCTCTTTTCCTATCCAGGATTCTTAGTGATTTCCAAAGAACTTTTGGGTTACTTTCTCTGTTTCTGTGAAAAAAAAAATCATTGGATTTTTCTATAGGTATCACGTCCAGCCTATCCATCATTTTTAAGTAGTATGTACATTTTAACAATGTAAAGTCTTCCAATCCATGGCCGTCAGACACCTTTCCATTTGCTTGTATCCTCTTCGGTTTCTTTCATCAGTGTTTTGGTGCTCAGAGAGTTTCTTATTTCCCTTTGTCTGTTTTTGTCTGTTGTAAATGGATCCATTTTTCCTTAGTTGTTTTTCTGGATCATTCATGGTTAGTATACTACTGAGTTTTTAATGTTGACTTTGTATCTTACAACTTTACATTTGCTGACTGGCTCTAATGCTGTGTTTTTAAGTTGGCAGGCAATTCACACATGTTGGGGAAAAGAGCTCGACTCTGTAGATTAGGCAGATTCAAGCCCAGGTTTGATTCTTCTCCTTACGAATCATATGTCCTTAGGCAAGTTTCTTCAGCCCTCTGCTCCTCAATTTCTTTATCTGTACAGTAAAACCAATAGAGGTAATATAAGGCACAATTGAATAACTTAGTAAAAGTGATTGACAGTGTAACAGCTACTCAACTAGTATTAGTTGAATATGTATTAGTCCTCACCCCTTCTCTAGTCACCAGTCAGAAAAGCTACAAGAGTGAGGGATATGTGCCCTGCCTTTAGGCCAGAAGAGGAAGAAGAAGCTGATGGTGGATGCTAAATAGGCTGAGGGTTTTAATGAGCTTGAGTTTTGTATTTGCCCCCATCTTTTTTTTTTGGTTTTTCGAGACAGGGTTTCTCTGTGTAGCTTTGCGCCTTTCCTGGAACTCACTCGGTAGCCCAGGCTGGCCTCGAACTCACATAGATCCGCCTGCCTCTGCCTCCCGAGTGCTGGGATTAAAGGCGTGCGCCACCACCTCCTGGCTTGCCCCCATCTTTTAACAGTCTTGAAACTCACTTCATGATCTGACAACATAAGAAGGGGTAAGTTGCTCAAACGGGAGACAATCAAGAAAAGGTCACGCATGCAGAGAGAAGGTTTAAATTAGTGAGATGTGTTCAACTGCCTGGCCCTCCATACATGGTGATGNCCNTAGGACCTAGCCACACCTCGCTCACAGTAGGTGCACATAAATACATGTAGAATTAGTGGATGAGTGAGTCAATGATGCTGACAGCTGCACATTAGATAGTAGGTCTGCAACTCTCCCCAGCTAGTCTTTGGAGAAGTGGGTGAAGTTCATCCACACCAAGAAAATATTCATGAGCTCTGCCTTCCTTTTTAGCAGCTTGCTTTANGTTTACTACCTGAAAGGATCCCAGATGCTTCAAGCTGGTATTTTNCCCAGATATGTCTCTTCTACATGTGGTTCTGGGAGGCCTTNGAGTCTTCTCTCTGCCCTCTCTTCTCCACTCCTCCCCTTCCTGCTCCTCTCCTCTCTTCTCTTCTCTCCCCCTTCCCATCCCATAATTCTCCCCCTCTTAACCAACTTACCAGTCTGTAAGCTCAGTACCTCNACTCTCCATGATCTTACTGGGAAATCCAACTACCTCAACCAACCTCATGTTCTATGGCTTGCCATGGCCTAGTACAACTTCCCTTTCGTGGCTTTTCANTACCTGGGAAGTGACAGGGAAGCCTATTTTGCAGGTTAGAGCTTCCAGTTTGATGGGAACTAACCCTCCTTTCAACAGCTTGTATTTGGTTGACAGCAGCACGATCAGCTCTAGGCTCTCCATAGCAGCAGCAATGATGGATGGAGAGCATAAAAACAATGGGATGGTTTTACAGACTCCTAAAACANTGCTTTAAAACCAGAGGCAACGTAAACATTTGCCCAGAGACAGCGAGGGGTCCTTCACCATCCATTGCTCTGTGCTCCACACAGAGCAATGCCAATCTGGCATCTCTAGCATTCCTGCTGTTCTGAAAACAGCCAGCGGCCCATTCAATGCCTTGGGGANAGTGTGACCAGATGCCAGGCAACGTTTTGTCCCTCGGAGCCATTCAAGGAAAACTCCAGGTCCCTTTGTCTAGTGGTTGAGACANCTCATTGCCCTGAAGTGGATTCATTGTGGTTGCTCCTGATGGTTAAGTTATGCCCCGGACATTTATTTGTCATTGTTTGGTCCTGAGGTCAGATTAGATGGGATAGTTCAGGCAACCTTAAGGGCATTGCTTCCCTGGAGTTTGAGTCTTTGCTGAATGGTGAAGGGTTAAGGGTGGGGGAACCATGGCCAGCATGGCACCAAATGGTAAGTTCATTCATTTAATTCAGACCCTTCATGCTTTTGAAGGATAGCCTTGACTTTGGGGAAGGGGGAGGGCTCTCCAGGATCCTTTGATGTTGGACACAGTTTTATGTTTGGTATTTGTTTCTCCTAGGCAGACTTTGACTGCAGTCAAGTCAGGGCTTTGAGTTTTCAGCCGAGAAGTGAGGAACACACGAGCTATTCTTTCTTGCTAGCATGGAAGCAAGCCAAGGAGAAAAGACCACACTCTAGCCACGCTGGCTTGTCTCTGTTTCTTTCCCCGAGGTAATTTGTTCATGCTGGCATGCTCTGTCCTGGCTGAGCCTTCAAATGGCTGGCTGTGTCGTCTTCAGGCTTGAGCTTATCTCCTTGGAAGTTATTTTATCCCAGACTCCATGACTTCTAGGAGAGCCAGGTCCCTATAAGTGTAGAACAAAACCTTGCTCATTTCCTTCTCAGGGCTTTCCTTGAAACTTGCTGGCTGACTATGTGAAGTGCTGATTCCCCTGTGTGTACTGACTGGAGTCAGTGCACACGGCACTCTGCCCCCATCCAGCTGGGCGAGCTCCATGCTGCAACTGGCCTGGCGAAGAGCTAGCATCCAGACTGCTACCGGCTGTGCTGGGTATATTATGGGATGGTTGCTCATGGATTCAGATGGGAGTGACTCTGGAGACTTGGATTGTCTTGTTCTTATTTTAGATCCAGGGTGTATTTGGTGAAGGAAGAAAGGAGTGAGGGAGGAGAAAGTCTCACACTTTCATTGATACTTCTGCAAGAGTTTTCTCTCTCTCTCTCTCTCTCTCTCTCTCTCTCTCTCTCTCTCTGTGTGTGTGTGTGTGTGTGTGTGTGTGTGTGTGTGTGTGTGTGTGTGTGTGTGGTGTATGTATGGGTGGGTATGCTTGCCCAAACATATGCACAGAGGCCAGAGGAGCAATCAGGTGTCCTGATCTATCTTTCCCTTGAAATAGGGTTTCTCACTGAACCTCGGGCTACCCTGGCTTCTATAAAACCCTAGATTTTTATGTGCGTCCTGGATCTGAACCCAGGTCCTCAAGCTTGCACAGCAAGTACTCTTACACGCTGAGTCATCTTCCTCACCCAGAGTCANGATTTTAAAATAAAATTCTGATCATATNCCCTGCCCAGATGAGCACATGTGGTCATTTTCCATCACCCAAGAAAGCAAGTATGACATTTACTTCACTCCTCATGTTCAGTGGGGGTGCTGCTCCTCACCCAGCTCTCCCCTCCTCTGTTTGTATGCAGGATGCTCACTCTTGGGCCAGAGGTGCTTTCCAGTTTCCATTTTGAGAAGTCTTCATCCTTTACCCAGTGCCCATTTAAACACTAGCTCTTCTTTGTAATCAGCCTACATTCCAGAGGTGGAGGAAAACGCTCCCAATCCGGGCTTTCACAGAAAAAGCAATGAGCAGGAACATTGAAACCCGATCAGGCACCACGGCAAAGCATGGCCTCTTGTTAGATGTACCAACAGACACCATTTCCCAAACAGCTCCATGAACAAACGATCAGGGATGCTGATGCAGGAGAAGACTGAGTAAATACCTCTTGGCCACCCAGCAAGTGAGCAGCAGGCTCCAGCAAGCTCAGATACATCCTGACCCTTGACTGCACACTCCTTTGGGAGATTTTGATAAGGTGTTTATTACTCTCCCCCAGGCCCCCTCCCCGCCCCCGCCTGAGGTTGCTGGACTGTGCCCTCTGCCTCTTTTTATTTTCCAAGAGCATATAATGGTGGCCTAAAACCGGTGTTCACAAGGTACTTTCTAGCTAAATGCTTTAAGTGACCTCCAACCTAAAAAAGATGAAGTCAGACTTTTAAAGACAGCATGAAATATTCAATCTTCATGTCAAAAATTTCATCACTTGGACTGATTCATTTTCTTTGCCACCCAAGCAGTTTTCTCTACTTTGGCCTGCCATGGTTATTATCTACAAGCAGCTGGTGTGAAGGAAGTCATGAGAAATAATATTGAATCTAAGATGAAATTATAAATTGTGCCCTCCCTACCTCCCTGGAGGAGAGCAGGGGCTGACTTTAAGGGGAGGGGGTNAGAGAGTCCTTACTATGTGGTCTGAGAGTTGTGCCGTCTCATAGCTCATCTGCAGGACCCTTAACCAGCACTATGATGGTATTAGGAGGCAGGGTGTTTAGGTCATGAGACAACTTGTGTTTGTCTGAAAGAGGCCCCTTCGAGTTAGCTCACCCCTTCCTGCATGAGGACACAGCAATCAGACTCCATCAGTGAGGAGTAGGCTGTCACCAAATGCCAAGCCTGCTGGCACCTTGTTCTTGGACTTCTCAGTCTCTGGTACTATGAGAAATAAGACAGGGTGCCCAAAGGCCAGCCAGTGTGATAATTTTGTCACCACAGCCTAAATAGACTAAGACAGTCCTTGATGCTTGGCCACTTCCCCTTTGGCATTATTATGTTTTTGCAGGCCCTCAGGATTGAAACCAGGATTCAGGGTAACAGACAGCTGGCAAGATATTCAGCGTCACCTCCACCCAATTCTACTTCAGCAGAGACCTCTCATTAACCACAAGTTCTCTGCCTTGCTGACTTTAAATATAACTTCAGAATCACTCCNGAGAAAGCCACTATTAAACAATTAGAATTGCCATCCTAAATCAAACACATTTGCCACTAATATCTGGTCATAAACAAAGCATAGGGCAGAATTCTCAAATAGGGAAGTGCTAAAAGAGTTGCTGCAGCCCTTGTGATGTCCATATGCCCTGCCTGCTGTGGGGTGGATGTCTTTCTGTACGCTGTGAATTTATGTTGTTCCCATTGGTTAATAAATAAGCTGCTTTGGCCTATGGCAAGGCAGCTTAGAGGCAGGCAGGAAATCCAAGGAGAGAGACAGGAAAGAGAAAGGTGGAATCTGGAGAGAGGCCAGCCTGCTGCCCAAGGAGCAACATGCCAGCAGACCAGTAAAGCCACAGAACATGTGGCAAAACATAGATTAATAGAAATGGGTTAATTTAAGATATAAGAGCTAGCTAGCAAGAGGCCTGCCATAGCCCATATAGTTTGTACATATTATTAATATGTACATTGTAATGTAATATTGTATGTAATATTATGTACAATATTGTACATAATATTAAGCCTCTGGGTGATTATTTTACAAGTGGCTGTGGGTCTGCAGGGACAGGTGGGACCGGAGAAACCTTCCGGCTACACCTGCCCTTTGACCCTCAGTNCACACTTGCTGGGCACCCAGCTGCAACCTGAATTCTTTGTCTGANAGAGTCTTCTGCAGCTAAGGGACCCAGTTTTCCATCTCCACTCAACAGCCTAGAAATACTGGGGAGTTAACAGTAAGGAGGNTTGGTNGATGGATACCCTGCTTCTTCAGTCCTTAGACATCAACTGTTCACTGTAACTNCAGGATGAACTGTGCTCNGGCTATTTACAGGACTGATCTGATTGACAATGAATTCTCTTCTGGTCTTTCTCTGCCTTACTTCTCTACTTTCCTCCTGTTTTCTGGGAATCTTCTACCTAACTTCTTGCACTTGAAGCTCCAGGGTCAACTTCTGGGAGAACCCAAATTAAGTTACCTGTGTGTGTTAGTTACATTTTCTCATTGCTGTGTCCAAATTCCCAATGAGAAAAACTTTCCTGGAGAAGAAATCCTTTTGGCTCACAGTTTGAGTGGATGTAGTTCATTGTGGCAGAGCAGGCATGGGAACAAGCAGCTCCATGGTGGCAGGAGCTGGCATGTGGGCTTCCTCACCTCACCTCAGCAATCCAGAACATGTAGCAGAGATGGGACAAGAAATGTCACTGGGCTATAAACCTACAGGCCTATCTCTCAGGCAGGTCCCACTTCCCAGAGTCACCGCAGCGTCCCCAGACAGTGCCAGCAGATGGGGAACCAAGTGTACAAATACATGAGCCTATGGGGAAGATTTTGTGTTCAAACCCCAACGCCCTTGTTATTGTCTAGGCATGCTTTTTGAGAGTGTGTGCTTCTGATAGAAGGTCATGTGTAGAAGTCAGTGGTGTGGGAGGGTGAGAATCAGGCAGCCTGCCATAAAGGAAGGAGACAGAGGAAGTGGTTTGTTCAAGAAAGTGGTTCTGTTGGAGTCACAGGAACCTGGAGAAGCAGAGCAGAGAGGAGAAACGCAGAGGGAAGTACACAGAAGTCACTAAATCACATCCACCTGGGAAATCGTCAGTCAGATTGACTCAGACATCCATCATCTGCAAGGACATTTTTATGCTATGCTCTTTATTCTTGGAGAATTTGCATATTCCCTGGCTTTCTGATAGATGTATAGTCTCTTGAAAAAATATTAATAAAGAACTCACTGTTCAAAGCCTTTAGTTCTGAATAGCAAGAGTCCTATTCTCTCCTGTGCTCTGGAAATCTAATTGAATATTTCCCATGAAAAGCTTGAGGAAAGCACTTGAAATACATTGCTGCCAGCCATGATTCTGATGTCATTATTTACCTGTGTAGAAAGCACATAGATAAAATAATGACCTTGTGACCGACAAGTGAAATAAGATTCATGTTATTTTTATTTGCTGTATTAAATGAGCTATTGTCTTTACTGTAAAAGAGATTACACAGGCCCGAATAGTTACCTAAAGTCACTAAAATCTTTTGACATAAAGTGACACAATCTTTTAGTAGATGATATACTTAGACCAGGGCTAAAGTGAGTAATGAAAATCAATTCTATAAGATTTAATTTGTTCACTTTGATTTTTGTCCTCTTGACTGCTAAAAAGAAGAACAGATATTATTCTGAAAGTAAAGATAGAGAAATCACTGGAATTCTGATTTTTTAAAATGTACTTCATTGGAAATTTTATTATTTAAAAAAAGACAATTATTCTCTCATAATTTCATCCATGTATACAATGAAAAATATCACATAAACTTCCTTTTCCTTCCTTTAACTCACTCTCAACATGTCCTTCTCTCAACTC
>LZPO01017415.1:165025-178876 GCA_001675575.1 Neotoma lepida
GGTTGTGAGACACCTGATGTGGTTGCTGACAACCAAACCCAGATCTTCTGTAAGAGCAGTAAGCACACTTCAGCACTGAGCCCGCTCTGCAAACCCAGCTATCTCTNCAGCCCTACTGTTCTCCTGTTTGTGCAGTTCAGGACCCTGACCCAGGGAACACCGGGATTCACATTAGGGTGTATCTTCTCACTCAGTTTACCTAGTGTAGATAATCCCCCTTAGAGATGCCCAGAAGCTCTTCTGCTTGGTGATTACTGTAGACTATCAAGTTGACAAGTCAGGATAAGCGCGCGCGCGCGCGCGCGCGCGCACACACACACACACACACACACACACACACACACACACACACACACAGAGTATTCTGACATCCCTGAACTTAAACCTGAAATAGATAGCAATCGGGCTGGGGGAATGCCAGTTTAGGAAAGGACATGAAAGGAGGGGTTGCCATTGGACTGCCTATTGAGCAGATAGTTTAGGATGGAGCCTGCAGCCAGAACGTGTACTCCGGCTCTGCCCTCAGGGCAACTGTCCTAGTCTTTCTTTGTATGTTAGAATGCAAGCTTCCCTGGCCTCACAGGGCTGGGCCTGCACCAGGGTAAGCTCTCAACAAATGTGAGCTTGTTCCACAAATGAATTGGGCATATGAGGATGCTGGACCCAGGGAGTTAGATGGAAAGAGAGATGGTAGGTAGAGACAGACTGTTGAGGTTTAGACACTCATACAGGAATAGCTGCAGTTCCAGATGCAAAAGAACCTGCTAGGGTTTAGCTGACTTACAGCAGAGGCACCTTTAAAGCAGTGGAAAAAACTGTGTCTAGCAGAGAGGCATTTGCATTCCCTGTTTACAAAGGAAACACTGAGCTGCTGCAGAGCAAATGTTGCCAAGTATTGTGGGGCATNCTTTGCCCTTCAGCCACCGTATGAGAGAGCATGACTCCTGTTTTGAATGTGCTGAGGTACATTCACCCGGGAATTCTCATTCTCAGAAATGACTAGACTCCCGATAGCTTACTGAGATGCTTTTCCTGAGATTTGAGAGGAAACTTAAGTTCGTACTATATCCTCCAACAATTCATAATAGATAGAGATTTTAAAATTATGAGCATGGCTACTGCTGTGGTTTTAATATATGCCCCCTCTTCAATTCATGTCCTAGCCTAAGGTCCAATTTGGTAATATTAAGAGATGAACATTTGGAGGTGATTAAGTTTCCAGTGTGGAGTCCTCACCCACAGGACGGGTACTCTTCAGAAGTGGCTCAAGAGANGAACTTGTGACTCCCATTCTTCTGGCTCTTTCCTCCAGGCAAGGACATAGTCAGAAGACAGCGTTTTGGAGAGCAGCCCTTTCTGGATGCTCTTTACATGAGTGACTTGATCTTGGATGTCTCCGACTCTAGGAAGGAGAGGATTAANCTATTATTTGTACATTACCAAGTCTCGAGTATTTTATTANAGTAGCGCAAAGGAAANAAAGCAGNCTTTCTAAGGGGAGTAGCTTGCTTGGAAACTAGTGGTCTCCAATGAGTGACACTGTCAAAGATGACACCAATAGGCACAAAGGGAGGGAAATAACCCACACCCAGACAGGTGGATATCCACAAGCCACACCACCATTATCTCCCACAGTCTTTCTTCTTCACACTGACATTGATTCCAGCCTCCTCTCCTGACTCCACAGCCCTGTGTGACCACAGTGTAGGGATTTCACACTTTTCTGTCTCTTGATGACCAGTTCTTGTGTGACTAAACTGTGCAACCCTCACACTAACATTCCGAAGACCTGGCCTGACAACATATACATAAGATTTGTCTGGTCAACACAAAATAGACTATTCAATATACACATCTTGAAAAGTGTCTGTTAGTANATCCAAAATACTGTGTATCCAGTCAGAGAGAGGTACCAGCTCTGGGATTGTATAACTAACCTGCAAGATGCAGGCATTTGGAAGTTTATCAATCAGAAGTCCAGCCTGATGTTGTGAAACATTGGAGGGGTCAAATATTAAATATTAAAGTAGAAGAGGGTGTGTCAATCGATGTCAAACTGATAAGTGCCGAACAGTGCCAGTTTAAATAAAGATCTCTTCCTTGATACAAGCATATGCATAAAGAATGTATGGTTGACAAGATAGAGGAGAAAATACGCAGCAGATTATTTCTGAAGGATGTTGCCATTTCCACAGGATATAACGCAAATTCCTAAAACTTCTAGGGAAGGGATAAAACAATGTGCTCTCTACTTTAACTGACAGGATGCTAGTGTTTTCTCTTCCGGAGCACACATTCCTCAGGAAACAGGAGCCCAAGGTGATTGGTTGCATCTTTAATCAAGTTGCTGCCTCCCACCCTTAGCATATGCAGTTTTGGAGTTTAGATTTATTTTTGTTCNCTTTTACAGAGGAAACCCACTTCCCTGAAGTGTAAGTGACCTTGGGGTTCTGCTTAGTTGCTCCAAAGTTGTATTAATACACTCCAGTGTTTGTATATACACTCCAGTGCACATATACCGTGCACTCGTGAACACACACACACATACACTCACACACACACACACACACACATACACACACGCCCACATGCACACACACACACACACACATGCAGAGAAGAGAAGGAGGAAAGGTGGGAGGGAGAGAGCAAGACATGAGCTTCCTTGGACACATTGTCTCTAGTTTCTCAAAGCTTGTTTGTTGAACAAGAGAGACTGCACGGTTACATTACCTCAACTGTCTGGCATGAAAACACCTGAAAGAAAGAAGTTAATAAAACAAAAAGTCCAAACAATTAGTTTTACAAGAAGGCAATGGCTTAACACTTGGTAGGGAGTGGACTGANTTCAGTGTTGATGGGGTTCCTGCCGGACAGAGAACCATCTTGTGAGACCTCTAAACAACTTCCTCGGTGTGCATTGGCTTGTCCTTCTCCAGTGGAGCAGCAGGGATAGCCTATTGGGAGGACTGGGGCTTCCTGCTGTTTCTGATGGCATTCCGTTCTTCATGTGTGTTTGTGTATGTGGAGCAGACACTTCTCAGCAGCACCTGTTGAGAATGGGCACTCTGTTGACTTTGAGAAAATGCCAACAAAGAAACATGGAGAAAATGTCAGGAGCTCATCACCCAGGCTACTTTATAATGGGGACAGGAGGAGAGAAGCTTGAGAGTTTCATGGTTCAAGACTGGAACAAAAGAGCTATACAATGAATAGCGAGTTGTGTCTTGATAACACTTCCCACTAATAAAACGGTAAAAACGTGTGCATGTACTACAAATGATCCTTTGCAGTGAAGGTATTAGTCTATTATCTTGTTCCAGTTGGGTTCATTTGAGCTCTTCAATTTTTNTTTATTTTTTTATTTTTNAAAATTTTTTATTTTGTTTTTNGAGACAGGGTTTCTCTGTGTAGTTTTGGTGCCTGTCCTGGGTCTCGCTCTATAGACCAGACTGGCCTCGAACTCACAGAGATCCATCTGGCTCTGCCTCCCAAGTGCTGGGATTAAAGGNGTGCGCCACCACCACCCGGCTGAGCTCTTCAATTTTAAAAACTCAGCATTCTGTTAGATGTTAAAGAATTACAGCAAACTCAGTTTCTCACAGCCCATCATGAGGTTATGTTAGCGACCAAACTAAAGCATAAAAATACAGCACAACCTCCTTCCAGTTTGAATGCCTTCCCTGTGTTGTCCACTAAAAACCACCTTTCTTTTTTGTTTCTCTGGCTCAGGAAGCTACAATGTCTATGCTACAGTTTACAATGCCCACACTAGAGTCTACAATGTCTACACTAGTGTGTCAAACTCCGATAGTTTCAAGAACATTTTGCGTTGACACTCCATTACCTTGTCTCTGTGGGTTCAGGGCCAACACTGCTTTTAAGGACTCACTCCTGCCTATCACATTAGTGCAGAAGTAGACTCCATGATGATGTCATTCCCCGAGGTACCTATTTACCCGGAAATGGACTAATGGACCATTAATGCCTTCTCAGCTTGGAATTTAGTCCCTCTATCTTTTCAAATTCTCACAAGTAGTGAGACTGCTTAAGCCCAGTGCAGCAAAGTTGGGAAAGAGATGGGAAGAGATTAAGTGAATTGAAAAGAGTCATTATATGTGTGATGGCTCTGAATTTTTTTAAATTAAAATACAATGTGAATGCTACATGGAGTATGCAAGCCATGAAGCCTGTGATCTGTTGTCAAGCAAGTGAAGTGTTTTGTGAACAAGCACACACAAGTGTGTAGAGCAGAGNTCTGTCTGGAAGCCTTTAGAGCCAGCCAGCTCTTTGGCACTTCGGTTCTCTCTACTATAAAAAAAGAGCCATAGTATGGCTACTTTATAGAATTACTAGGAAGAGTAAATGAGAAACCAGCTTCGTGTCTAGTGCAGTGTTTGATGTACATTAGACTCTGAGTCTTTGGGGAAAAGTAAGACACAAGCTGGTCTGCATAGTAGGTGCTTGACTGGAGAGTGGGGGAGATGGAGCATAGCTGGAGCCCAGGGACTGACTGCAGCCCCTGGATGAAGACACACCCACAAATTATCAGCAGCTGGCCCAAACACCAACCCTCAGGCTGTCTGTGAAAGAAACCTTGATTACATAGCACGCTTCCNCTTTTGCTGGTGCTTAGCTGGTCCGTTTTATTTCTATGACAGGACAGACTTCTCAGTTGTGGTTTGGGATTTGGGTATCCCTCAAAAGGCTCCATGTTAAAGGGTTCATCTGCTAGTGGAAGCTGGTGGGACTTGAGAGATGGGCCCTTACAGGAGGCTTTAGGCCAACGGGTCCTCATAGACAACTATAGATCTTCACCCTCTCCTCTGACNAGATGAGCAGTTCTGGTTCATTGTGCCCTCATGGTTCTGGTTCATTGTGTCCTCTTGTTGGGATGCTGTCTCACCACAGGCTGAGGGCAACAGGGNCAATTAACTATGGACCAGAATTTCCAAAGCTATGAGTCAAGATAAGCTAATTATCCTGGGTGGTGAGTGACTCGAAGCTCCACATGCTCTCCACTTGCAGGGTCTGTATAGTCATTCAGTTGTCTAATGCCTTGCTGTTCACAGAGGATTAACTACAAAAGACAGAAGACTATTGCTAAGAGCTACTGTCTGCTTCTCCCCAGTAATAGAAATGGGTTTTCCTCACATCTTACTGGTCATGTTTCATTAGGTAGTTGTGGAGTTTGATGACCTTTTCCAGACCCAAGTTAATTATGTATTAATTGCTTTCTCCCTTGCTGTGACCAAATGCCTGATAAGAATCTTACAGGATGAAGGATTTATTTTGGTTCACAATTTGAGGGTACTGTTCACCATGGCAGGGAAGGAATGGGGGAAGGAAAGGGCCATGACTATGGCAGTGACAGTGGGGGTTGACTGCTTACATTGTTTGGGCCACAAAGCAGAAAGAAAAAAAGATGAGGCAAGAAGTACGACCATACTGTAACCCCTAAGACCCACCATTGTGACCATCACCTTTTAGATCTATTGACCTACNCCCTNCNTCTAGGTCCACCTCCTAAGTATTCCAGAGCNTCTGCCACTATTTGGTGTGCAAGAGTTGAAACACACGCTGCAAGGGACATTCCACACTCGAGCCATAACAGCCTGTCTTATGTACCATAAGAATGGGTCAAGCTAAGTCTACCTATATTTCTGCAGTACATGTGCTCTTATGGTATCTTCAAGTCATTTGTATCATTAATATATTAATGATTAACATAATTAAATCANTCTCCCTCCTTTTCCTTTCTTCCTTTCAATCCTTCCCAGGTGTACCCCTCCCACTCTCAAGTAGATGNNTTCTTTTTCTTCGATNATCAGTAGAAGATTTTAATGTTAAATTATAGTTCACTGAATCAATATAGTGTTGATCAGACCTCAGAATAAAGTTATTTTGGTTGCNGTAAATGCATTGGGACTCAGAAGAAGTATAGGCTGTGGAGGCAAATGCATCTCGGTTCTGAAGTCACTGTAAACATTTGANCTTCCCGCAGTGCATGAGATCCTTGAANGGAGCACTGAGTGTGTGTGTCCCCCAGTGTCCTCAGCTGTAGACAGTTTTCCTTGTCTAAAGTTTGAGTGGGGAGACATAAATGGCTGTGTGCTAAGAAAATGGGGTTATTGCCACACTTGCTGTTGTAAGTTTCAGGTCTNTACNGNTTTATACTTGGTCTCAAATTTCACATTTTCAGGACAATGTTGTGTCTTTTTACTGTTATGAAGATATTGATCCCCACAAAGGAAAATGATAAGAAATGGAAAATGGCGTTGGAGAGACGGCTCAGCGGTGGAGAGCAGGTACTGCTCTTGCAGAGGACCCAAGTTTGATTCTCAGCGTTCACATCAGGCAGCTCACANNTGCCTATAACTTCAGTTCCAANGGAATCCAACGTCCTTTTCTGGCTATCCTGGGTACTATACTCACATGTACACCCCCTAGCCCATACACAAAACAAAAATTAAGAAAAATTTAAATAATGAAAGATGATTAACCAGCATCAATGTTTTGTTTTGTTTTCAGGAAGTGTGTAGGGGGTAGCTGTTCCAGCTTTGACCTTGAAACACTGCCCCTACAGTGGCAACAGGTAATTGCCACACCTGCCTAGNACCTCCCCCTGGGGTGTGGCTCAGAGGGAGATCCTTAAGACTCGAGGTGCCTATGTGCTTGCCTCTTCTTCTGGATCCCAGGTGGTCCTGNATGTGGGGCTGGAAACCAAGCTAGAGTTCTCNGCGGGATTGCGTCTTCTCTCTCCCGGATCCTGTACCTGAACCCTTACTGGCTGTAAGTTACCCCAGAAATAAACCTCTCTTGATTGCTAGATAAATTANGTGGAATTGCCTTGTTAATTANGGTATTAGAGGTGTTTGTTTTTGGAGTGTTTAACATTCTCTTCTAAATCAAGGGATTGGGCAGTGATGAGATAGACCAGGTGAAAATGAAAATCAGAGCACACGGACAGCAAAGCAAAGGACATAATGTCCGTGTCCTCGTCAGTCTGGAGACTCACAGACACAGATGAAGACTGAGATTGAGGGATGAAAGGACCATCCTCATAAACAGGATCTGGGATCTGTAGAAACTGAGAAGGATGTGCCAGGGAGCTGTGAGTGACAAGTCCTCATGCTAAGAGTCTTAGTGCCANGAAAACAGCATGCCTTCCAACTCACAATTGAGAATCTAGGACATTAAGCATAACACTTATCAGCATCATGATCAAAATCAGTAGATGATGTTTATTAAACAGACTACAGAACATGGGAAAGCCCTCAGAACAGGGGGCTGTCTGAATCTGNGAGTTCTGTGTCTGAGGATTCAGTTGNCTACAGATGGAAAATAACTGAGCAAAATTACAGCTGCTCTTGTCATTTTCCCCTAAGCAATACAGTGTGACAGCTACCTACACAGCATTGCAGCAGCCTAGGTGTGATTACAGTACATGGGGAGGTGTGCATAGCTGCTGTGAAAACTCTATAGCATTTTGTACAAGCAGGACAACATCCACACATTTGGGTGTTTGTGGAGACTCCTGGATCAAACTTTTAAGAGTACCAAGAAATGTCTGGCAGTCATTTCTCCAAAACCCTACACAGCTGCTGTTAGTATCGACAGCTCCATCTGTAGGTGAAGCCATGCAGGTTTCCAATGTTTAAACAACTTGATCAGCACAAACTTCCNTGGCAGAAAGAGTATGGTCGTGTGTTACACAATGACACTCACAGTCAGTGANAGACCTGTATAGGTGTTAGTGGTCTCTTAAGAGATTNTCTAATGGCACTTGATGATAATGGAGCTACCACCTGGTGATGCTTGCACAACACTGCTCATTTCACAAACCTAGTTAGTTCATTGCTCTAAAAATGTCCTATTAAGTGACACATGTTGCATTCCATCCAGCAGAATGGGTTTGATACCAAATTCCATCTTCTTCACACAGAAAACACAAAGAAAAATGATTTCTGAAGCATTCTACTCGCACCCCAACCTATGACAGTTATAGTTCCATCCTGGTGGGTTGCAGTTGTCTCACATTCAGTCCCAGCTCCAGGTTCAGTGACTACGTATCAGCAGCAGCATAGTAGGNTATTTACTCTGGAGACTCAGTTTCCCTTCTGTTCATTATTTTGATTCATTTTGAGTAAACTGTGCACCTCATGCAATGAGATTCCCAAGGCCTTCATTCATCTTTTTGNCTTTTTCACNAAATCTTATTGTAAATAAACTTGTATTAGAACCAAAACCCTTGTGACAATTGTAGAGCTGGGATAGAAAAACTTACCTTCTCAGGAAATGTGCCATTGATTTTTTTTTTTTTAAACATGATCCTGCATACCCATGCGGTTGTGAGGAATGGGTCAGNCTACTACAAAATGGTAATCTTTAGTGACCCATTGCTACCATGGCACAATGCTTGACNGAGTTCTGACCTCTAAGGACACTTTTCAACTATGCTGCATAAGATAGCCAGAGGAGCTCTGACCCTGGCTGATAACGAGACAGGGATGTGAGTCACATTTGCAGTTTCATGAAATAATTATCTGTACAAAGGATTCTTGGAGACTGGAGTGCACACAGATACAATCCCAGGGCAGTTAAGTCACTGGAAGGCTTTTCAGATAAAGTGAGAATGAAATGAAAATCAAGAAGTGCGTGGGAGGGAGACAAAGTAGAATGGGATTCAAGAAAATGAAGCAGGGTGGTAAGTCTCAGAGCAACTCCTGGATGTTACTAGAATAATAAGTGGGTCCACACTAAGGAGATATCAGGAAAGAAATGCCTCCTTACCTCAGTCGGCAGCGTGAGACTCTTAATCTTAGGGTTGCGGGTTCAAGTCCCACATTGGGCGCCATATAAAATGTGAATCTATTTAGTCTTATCCAGAAAAACCAGAGAAGCAAAGGAGCAGCCACAGTCACTTCTTATCTCTCCAGATCCTCTGACTGAATAGGGCTAAGATCCTGTCTCCACCTGCCATATATTCCTGTCTCCACCTCCTGATTGTGCTAGGATTAAAGGCATGAGCCTCTCAAGTGCTAGGATCAAAGTTGTGAGCCTCCCAAGTGCTGGAATTAAAGGTGTGAGCCTCCACCGCCTGGCCTCTATGGTTAACTAGTGGCTAGCTCTGCCCTCTGATCTCCAGGCAAGCTTTGTCAGAACACCTAGACTAGTGTAACATTGCTCTCATAGCTGTTCACAGGGCAGACAGAAGGACACAGGAGAGACTGGTTTGGAAATGCTGAGACATTTGATGGAGTCAGTAAGATGAAGCTGTGTTTGTCTGTTTTCTGTTAACTCAATGAAGTGTCTAAAGCTAAGAACTGCATACAGAAAAGAGATTTATCAAGTTCCAATCTGATAAAGAGAGGTTCAAGCCCTGGTGTTGGCTTCTGCTTGGCTCTGGGGACAGCACTACTTTGGCAAAAGGGTGCATGGTAGGGAGAGATCGGGTGGTAAGAGANGAAACCAGGTACTGAGGAGGGTTGTTTCCTAACAACCCTCTCAAGAGTTGTACTTCATGAGTACAGANGCCACAATGACTTAAGGACCTCCCAGTTCCCACCACTTAAAAGTCCCACCATCCCTGAGCATCAGTANACTGGAGACTAAGCGTATGNTGCACGTATCCCTGGGGAACAAACCACACTGGCTTAAGGAAGGGATAAAACACATTCTATGGCTTCAGGAACACAGTTGTGACCNAGTTCTGCATCAGCACAGGCAGCTCTTTCTCATNCGATGATCTGGTACACCCGGTGGCAATACAGGTAAACTGTAGAAAGCTCCCATTNATCTGGTATCCAGGGAACATGGCCTTTCTATGACTGACCCATTGCTTGGTAGGTCGTGTATCCTTAACATATCTGCTTTCAGTGAGGGAGAAAGAAGAATCAAAGATGGCCCAGAAGGCAGAGAGGATAAACATCCCTTAGCTTGTCAGCAGGCAGGTTGCATTTCTGTAGATGTAAACGAAACAGTGGGTGGTACTGGTTCCCCTTGGTGTGTCCTGCTCTTTAGTCTACTGTTTTACGCCACATAATTCCAAGAGATCAAGTTTGCTGAATGTTTGATAATAGCTGGTCTGTTTATAGTATAGAGACAACAAAACATTACTTCTAAATGTCCCAAATAAAATGGCTTCTACCTCAATATAGAAGGAAATTTGGATGTTTTCAACATAGTTTCTGGCTATAAAATTGCCCTTGCATCCTGGAACAGTGTGACCTCTCCTAAGTCTGCCAGAGAGAGCTATCTTTTCGTGATCAGTCCCTTTCTTACTGGGTACTCCATGGTGACTCCTGAAGATGTGAAACTCTTTCTGTGAGGAGTTGCTCTGCCTGCCCTGCCCTCCAGCCAGCCTGTTTTTGTAGGTGCTCAGCCAACGGAAGCAGCTGGCTCTCGGCACACACTAAAAGGTTTTCCTGGGAAGGAAGGCAAGATCAAAGCCGGGGGAAATGNAGGAAGGTGAAATAGAATGCATAATGCAGACAAGGGGTGGATGAATCCCTTCAGATCCCACGCAGAGATGTCGGATTGAACCCCATCTAGGCGGTTCTCCCCNGAGCCTCTGNGCTTACGACACCATGAAGGGGNCTATCTGGNTTGAAAGCTTAACCTGTTTCTGTCTCTGCCTGAATGGCCCTAGCAAGCCACAAACACTGGGCTTTTATTTTTGACTTATCTTGTTCCTGGAGCTTGAGGGAAAATGAACAGGTAGAACAGAAGCTTTTCCGGTTTATTTCAAAGGCATATATCAGACCCTCTGCAATACATTTTGTTTGTATTTGGAGCTGCATCCTCATCCTTTCGAAGCAAAGCCTATCTTGAGAAGCAGAAGGCGAAGTGAACATAAATGTAAACTCCCAGCCTCCTCATTAACTCCACCCTCTTCATCTACTCANAATGGGTAAACTTCACTGTTTGAAAATGGTGGGAAGATTTCCAAGTTCTCCTTTGCAGGGCAGTACCTCAGGACTGACTTCACCACATAGGAAGCTATAGCATTGGCTTCTAAGCTAGACTCTATAATTACTCTCAGGTTCAATAGCCCAACAGCTTTGGATGAAATTGGCTTCCAATCTATGCCAGGTCCTTTTGCCTCCTTTCTTTTCTTGGGATGTTTTAGTACCTGGCAGTTGATCTGTTTTAGAGAATTCATTATGTTAGCTCCAGCCCCCAATTCAAAACTTCTGAGGTTGTTCGATGTCATTCTTACTGGGNGTTATCTGTAGATTTCCTTCCTGCTTCATACTGGAAACCAGGTTCAAAATATCTGGCCTTGGGACACTGCATGGGCTCTAAAACATTTAAAATAAAAAGCCATTGTCATAAATGTAGGACATTTCCGGTTGGGATAGAAATCTTTTATCATAAATGAATAAATAAATAAACAAGTAAATGTTGCTTGGGTGTTTGCTTATTTTATAAGGAAATGAAGATCAAGTAAGGCTTTTTACTTAATATTTTTTTGCCTCAAGTAATGGAATTTCAGGCAAGGTAGGTGATGGCAGAAAATGGGGAAAATCTATAAATGGTCACAAGTCTGAGTCTCAAGGGAAAATAATTAATACTCCAATTAACTGATTTTTCCAGCCTATAGTTTCTAAGGAAAGTGAGCAACCCACAGGTCCAATGNCATTCTGTCCTGGCTAGCTCTAGCCCCCTCCCTAGGGCACAGATTTGTCCCCACCTCCCTATCCTGTGAATACAGGAAGGTGAGATCACAGGCCTCCATGTACTTCTAGCAGACACCTACGTATCAGACACCAGATTGCAGCTTCATCTCCCTAAACATCCAGGGGAGCATCAACTCTCCTCTCCACAGAGTCAGATGGAGAGAAAGAGTTTGAAGATCATTACACAAGGATTTGGATTTTCAAGTTCATCTCTTCCTGTCTCCAGAANGTTCTGCTGTGTAATGACAACATGGGAGATTTTCTGGAAAGATTAAGCTAGCAAATTTGAACTGTTTCAGAACTCAAAATAGACATTTGCTCTTTCCATAGATAACCTGCTGCGATTTCCCAAAGAANCCTTCTGTCTTTTCAAAGAAATTCAGTTGCAGAAGAATTACCGTCAAGAAGACGAAGCTTGGATGGGTTGCGATGTCCCTTGTTGAGGGTCCTCTTACTTCTCTATACTCCCTCTGTTACCTGTTTCCCATCACATATGTAGGCTCTGCTTACACAAGTCCTGTCTGTAGTCCATTCTGCCCAGGCTCTGGAGAAAAATTACCAACAGCACATCTGGTAAATCANACACAGCTGGCCCACGAACCTACCCAGCATCCTTTATCCTTTGAAACTTGTTTTGTTTTTGTTGGGTGCATATATCACTGTTTTGTTTGTCTCTAATACATGTTTGTTTATTTTTAAAATTAAAAATAAATAACTTTTTTTTTAGTTTCATGTATATGTGCATAACTATGCATGGGTATGTGCACATGAGTGCAGGTGCCCTTCGAGTTCAGAAGAAGGTATCAGATCCCCTGGAAATGGAGTTACAGATGGTTGTGAGTAGCCCAGTGTGGGTGTTGGGAACCGAACTCAGGTCCACTGCAAGAATAGTCCACTCTCTTAACTGCTGAGGTGTCTCTTTCCATCCTTCCTGTGTACTTATTATACTTACATACTATGAAAGTATATTATTCTCTGCATATATTATGAATATTTTAAAGTACACANCAAGATGGGATTTCAAAAGAATTAAGCTANATTAGTAGAAGTTGTAATACTTTCTTTATCTTACTCTTACTAGAATTTGGGTGGCTGGCTTTGCACATAGAAGCACCCTGAGGTGACAGAGGCCATGTNGGAGCCTGAAGACTAAAACAAGACTACGGTGCTCTACTTGAGACTTGGTTTTGTGAGTTGTCTGTTTTCTGATTCCTTTCTGAGTCACTGTCAGTAACTCCAACTCCCACTGTGNTGGTGGAGTCATGCATCCAATGACTAACATCTGAGCTAATAATACATCTATGAAGTTATGCATACCTCAGAATTGTCTCANCAAAACAGAAAGAAGTTGGGGGAATCTGACAGAGCTCCATTCCATCTGCCAGAAACTTGCAATTCTCCAGATTTTTCTAAGGTAAGTTGCAAAATGAGACTTGTAGTTAGAATATGAGAGAGCCAGCCACTGCTGCAAACTGAGAAACACAAAAGAAAGCAAATCCCCTCACTGTATTGAAGCATAGCTCAACATGGAAAACGATAAGGAATTCATCCGTGTGGTTTAGACTCAGTGACTGACGAGGGGAACGGTTTGCTGCCATCAGTATTGTGAAAAAATTCATTGGGTTATTTGCTGTTTTAAATAGTAAAAATTACAGAGCTTTGTTGTTAATTTGTGGTTGGTTAGAAAAAAATACTGTGTTGGGCCTCATTAAGTTTCTTTGCTGTAATATCACCATTGGTCTTTGGAAGATGCTTACAGAGAAATGCTCAGGCTGGGGCTCACTTCAAAGAGAAGTGAGGAGAAAGCCACTTGCCAGAGAGAAAAGATCAAAAGGAAGGAGCTGTTGCACTGCACAGACGTGTGTGTCTCCTCACTCATCAGATGTCTCTTCAAATGTATTTANATGGTTGCAGAGAAGGGCAGAGAGATGCCACTTCCCCTGATCCTGCATAGACTTCAATGCTGGTAAGGGAGATGATAAACTANTTGCTTGGGGAGATTTTATCCACCACAGGCTCAGGAGTCTGCAACAGGGACCTGTGACAGCCTATCAGAGTAACACGGAANGTAGTCCAGTGTCTGGGTGGCTTTCCACTCTTGCTGCCTGGGTAAAATTCTAAAGAATATAGTACTGCTATGAAAAATGAAGATAATTAATAAAGACTCAAT
>LZPO01017415.1:226542-237295 GCA_001675575.1 Neotoma lepida
AAAAAAAGCTACCTACTACATACAAGACAACTTCCCTAAGATGATTGACAGATTTTCTGTGGAAATCTTGTAGGCTAGCAGAAGGTGGAATGGTAAATTCAAAGNGCTGAAAGAAAAAACGGTCAGACAGCAATATTGTATTTGTCAAAACTGTTTGTTAGCAGCAAAGGAGAAATGGAGATTTGCCCAGATGATCACAATCTGCAGAAGTTCATTCACAATAAACTTCTCTACAAAATGTTAAACAAAAGAGAGAGGTGGTGTCCTGTTTTTTTTGTTGTTGTTTTTTGGTTTTTTGTCAACTTGACACAAACCTAGACATGGCTGAGGAGAGAGAACCTTAATTGAGAAAACGCCTCCATAAGGCTGGCCTGTAGGCAAGCCCAAGGTGTGTTTTCCTAATTAGTGATTGATGGGGAGGGCTCAATCCATGAGGGATGGGGCCATCCCTGGGCTGGTGGTCCTAAGTTGTACAAGAAAGCAGGCTGGGCAAACCATGAAGAGCAAGCCAGTAAGCAGCATTCCCCCATGGCCTCTGCTTCAAGTCCTGTCCTGGACTTCCTTCTATAATAGACAGTGATNCAGAAATCTGGGAGGAAATAAACCTCACCAAGATGCATTTGGGTTATGGTATTTTATCAGAGCAATAGAAACCCTAACTGAGACAGGTGTAAGATGAACATTCAGGGGGTGGGATGTTTGAGACAANGCTGGACTATATGAAAAAAACCTACCTCAGAAAAAGGAGGAAGAGGAAGAGCTAAAAGGAGTACTCCAGGTTGAAACAGGAGGTATAGACAGAAGCACAGAGTCATATAAAAAGATAAACACACAGGCAGATATGATAAACTGGATTTTGACTTGAGTCTATAGAATTTAAGTATGAAAAACTTAACTATTAATCTCTTAATGCATATATAATATATAGAGACATTAAAAACGTGTTATGCAAAAAGAGCAAAGAATTTGTATTAGATTGAGATTAGGTTATTATTATTTTTAAAATTCTCCATGTAACTATAATAGTAGTGAATAGAATGTTATAACTTTGTTTCATGTAATTGCAGTGTCACACAAAGAAACTATTTACAGATTACACACAAAAGGGAATGAAATGCTAATCAAAGCTTAGCAATCAAAGTCCTCAAACTGGAAAATAATGAANTACAAACAAAAGGACTAAGAGAGGAAAGGACAGGCCAAAAGATGTGAGACACAAAAAAGAATAAAATGAATAATCCTTCCCTGTCCATAATTGTTATTTTTTAATAACTGAAGATTTATTTCATAGTTAGAAGTGTTTTGCCTGAACCAAGAGTATGCCTGGTGCCCTTAGAGGCCAGAAGAGGGCATCAGATNTCCTGGAACTGGAGTTTCAGATGGTTGTGAGCCACTATGTAGGTTCTGGGAGTCAAAGCTGGGTCCTTGGAAAGAGAAGCTGGTGCTCTTAACTGCTGAGCCATCTCTCCAGCCTTCCCTTACTTAATGTAAGCAGATTAACTTCCTCAATCAAAAGGTGTAGTGTCATTGAATGATAAGAACATAGGCTCCAACTATTTACTCCCTGTCCAGTTTGATTTCTGTTACTGTGAATAAAACCCTGACCAAAATGTACTTGAAAGGGCTTATTTCAGCTTACACTTCCAAGTTATCGTTCAGCACTGAGAGAAACTAGAGCAGGAACTAAAGAGGAAACCGTGGAAAAGGGTTCCTTACTGCTTGGTCTCTAGCTTGTTCTCTGCAGCTTTCCNATACAGCCAAGGCCCGCCTGCCTGGAGACATGCTGCCCACAGTGGCCTGCGGCCACCCATTTCAATCAAGACAGTTCCTCACAGGCATGGCCACAGGCCAATTTGATTGAGACATTTCTTCAGTTGAGGTTCCCCATCCTAGGTAACTCTAGGTTTGACAATAAAAATTAACTATCATACTGTCTAAGAGAGTTATTGTAGAACTACAGATGCGCCTGANAGTATAAAAATGGAAAGTAATAGTCCTTATGTCTCTCAAACAGAAGAGCAAAATGACTTTATTAACAATAGCTAGAACGAGTGTGTGTGTAGAAGCCATTTAAGACACAAAGGACACTATGTAATCATTAAAAAGGTGAACTCATGAGGAAGGTACCATAATCATACACCAGATTTCAAAGTGCATATATATATAATATATATGTATTATATATATGGTAGATTCAGAGAAAAACAATAGAGAGTAACACAGTAATAACAGGAGATATCAATAATAACTTTTAATAAAAATTAGAGCCACTAGATTAGAAGCCATTGAAGAAGTGAAGGTTCAAACAACACAGTTGGCCAGTTGGACTTAACAGACNTAGAGTAATTCATACCACAAGAGCAGGATTTCTGGAGTGTGCAGAAAGTATTTTCAGCACAGGCCACACAAGTGGGCCTCAAACCAAGTNTTCACACATCCAAAGATGCTGACGTCATGCACATCATCTTTTCTGGTCCAATGGAATGGAATCAGAAGTCAGTAGTGAAGGGATATATGGGCGCTAAGTTAGATGGATCAGAGAGAAAAATCACAGGGGAGTTTGAGAAATACCTTAAAACAATGAAAACAAAGACATGGAATAAACTAGTGTCATCTTTATTTATTTTTCTTAAGATCCCAAATTAACAAACACCCTCACTACACAAAAGGGGAAAAAAAAGAGATAAAATCAAAACAAAACAAACTCTAACAAAAGAAGAAAATTAAAAAAAAATTAAAAACCCTTTTCCATGTTTTCCTCTTCAACAGAGATGATAAAAATACAGAATGAGAAAACAATAGGGGGAAAAGGACATGATATATGACTTTCTGAGATCAATACAATGGGCAAACTGTTAGGTGGAATAAGTCCACGGAGCAGACAAGCTAGCCTGGGAAGTATCAGGGAGCACATCCAGGCTCCACAAGCGAAAGAGACCAGAAGGAATACTATGCACCATGGTACACCAATCCATTAGCAGTTCAGAGATGTGAGTGCATCCCTAGAAATGTAACCCCGGTGGAGAACGGAGCACACATACAGAACCTGAACAGCCCAATAACAACCAGAGGATGAAAAAGTCCCCAGGAAAGCAAAGCCCAGGACCACAGGACTTCACTCTAGAATTCTACTAAATATTAGAGACTTCATGGTGGTTCCAAAAATGTTTCAAAACACCAAAGAGGAGGGACAATTTTAAACTCATTCTGAGACCAGCCCTCTCCTCCCGGCCAACGGCATCACCAAAGCAGGGAAAATGGTAGACCAATATTCTGGACGGATATCGATGTAAAAGTACTGAACAGGATTTTACACTGTGAAACTGTGACCAAATAGTGTCATTCCTGGAATGCTAGATTCAAAACCAAAATGAGATGCCATTTTCCTTGCTTTAGAATGACACCATTTTTAAAAGAAAGAGTGTTGGTGGGCTCTGCAGTTAAGAGCACTCAATGCTCTTGTAGGGGACCCAAGTTCAGTTCCCAGCACCTGAATTTGGTGCCTCACAAATACCTGTAACTCAAACTTCAGGGATACCTGATGCCTCTGGTCTCTGTAGTCACCCGCACTCACATGCAGGAACTGCCCCATCATGTANNTATAATTAAAAATAAAACAAATCTTAAGAAGGTATTGGTGATGTGGAGAAACAGNAGGCACCGTGANCTNCCATACAACCAACTGCCATAGGATATAGTATGACACTTACCCCTAAACTAAAANCANAATTGTCACATGATATGAGGATCTCATTTCTGAGCATATATTCAAAGTTTGAAGNATCACCAAGAACTACTAGAGCTNCCANTTTCACTGCTGGACTATTCACTATNGCCAAGAGGCAGAANCAACTCACAAGTCCANTNACACAATGTGAATGAACCTCCAGGACACTGCATTAGGGGAACTAAGGCAGACCCAAAGAGACCCAAACAGTAATAACNCCACCCTTACGATACACAAACCTACAGTGGCCAAATTCCTAGGGACAGAAAGTATAATGCTGGTTTCTGGTGCAGAATGGAGAAGGAAATGGTGAGATTTATCTAGAAGANATGGAGGTTCCATTTTGGATAAGGAACAAGTNTGGAAGACATTTCTCCACAGTANTGTGAGGGCANTTAACACTCCAGCTCCACACATTTCCAAGAGTCAAGGTGGCAAATNTAATGTCATAAATGTTTTTTCAGGGTAATAAATAATCCAAGACAATTGTATACTTGCAACAAATCAGATTTGATTNTCATTTCTCATTTAAAAGCTGATAGTGACGTACAGATGTTTGCAGAAGCCCCTCCNTNTTTCACTNNTTTTCACCTGTCCTGGTTGACCTAGCAGTGTCTCTTCAGTTCCTACATCTGGGGAATCGCTGTTGTCTGTCATAAGCTTCCCAGTCAGCTCACAGCCTTCNNCCANTTCACGCTTTTATCAATGTCTAGGAGACTTTGAGAATGCATTATGTGACTTCTGGATGTCTTGTGTGCATAAAGAAAACAAAAGCAGACGTTATCTGGGAGGGACCAGCAANCGACTAAAACGCCTTCACTTCAGGTGGCTGTCTAAGCAGGACAGGGTCTCAGGGGACCTGNGGNTGCCAGACATCTGGAGGAACANGGTGAGTGTCTCTGGAACAATGCCCCAGCTTCNTAACAGTGGGTGGGTGGCCTCCTACAGCAGTTGTCACTTTTCTCCGCAGTAACCATTTCTGTAAATGTGACTGCTGCTAACAGCTGTGATCCAGAANTGTCTTAGTCAGCGTTCTGTTGCTGTGAAGAGACACCATGACCATGGCAACTCTTAAAAAAGAAAGCATTTAATTGGGGNCTTGCTTATAGTTTCAGAGCATTAGTCCATTATCATTATGATGNGGAGCATGGCAGCTTGCAGACATCATGTTGAAGAAGTAGCTGAGTTCTACATCCAGACCCACAAGCAGCGGGTAGAGAGAGACTCTGGATTTAGAATTGGCTATTTGAAACCTCAAAGCCAAGCCCAGTGACACACTTCCTCCTACAAGTCCATACCTCCTAATCCTTTNGAATAGTGCCACTCCCTAATGACCAAGTACTCAAATCTATGAACCTATGGGGGCATTTTCATTCAAACCACCACAAGAAGCCAACACAGACAGAAGACCTTAGCTATATACATGAATGGATGCCTTCATTTCTTNTGATTGGTGGGAAGACTTTCTCCTGGGGTGGTCGGGANGAGGGGTTTCATGTACCTGGTATAAACCAAGATTAATTTACTTTTGTCTCATTCAGGGAAGGACAATGCCGCCAAGAAGGCTACATTTTNTGGCAATTAAATTAGTTTGCACTAAGGATGGTTGATTTCTGGGTAGCTTGCTTAGTCTCCAGTGTGTGTCACTTGGTTTATTTTNCCCCAGTTATGCAGACTATCTGCAGGGACTGGTTTCAATATCCTGGCCACCTANTGGGGTCATTCTGTGCCTTTGGAAGAAGAGGCTGGTTAGGCACATTCTGGGATGAACTAACTCATCCTGNGTGGAAAGTTTCCAGGNAGGAACAAACTCTTCCTTGTTGTGAAAATAATTCAGTCTCCCTGACCAGGCTCTGATCCCNGCTGTGCCGGGCAACAGGTTGCTTTTAGACAAGGCTCAGAGCATGTATGCATCTTGTATCTGTGCCTTGTGTATTTTTTTTTCTTTCTCTACACCCAACACTACTAAAATCAGACTGAAGTGAAACAAGCTTGGCCTGTAGTTATTACCACTTCTCATTTCCTGCCTGTAACTTCTGACTTCATATCTGTTAGGTAACAGATGTTAAAATCTGGAAATGAAGGTACTTTTTGCACGTGATTGGAAATAATCTGCTTAGCAGGTAGAGAACACGATGGGAGTGAGGTCTGTTTCCCAACCAATAGTAAAACAAAGACTATTGGAGCTTTGAATTTTATCAAAAGGAAGAAGGAAGAGCTTCAAGAATGAAAAGGCTGGGCAANACAACTAAATGTGGGATGTTGGGAGGAGGCTGAGGAAGTTGTGAGACTGANGAGAATTCTCAAATCCAAGATCATNNTGTAGCATGTAGACAGCTCCACAGTCCAGGGTCATGGTACATATAGGCAGCTCCACAGTCCAGGGTCATGGTGCATGTAGGTAGTTCCACATACTAGGGTAAGCAGCTCCTTCTCTCAACCACCCTGACCTTCACCACTCACCTACTGGTTTCTCCCAGCTTCATTTCCAGTAAAGAAAGAAACTTAAGGAAAGATGGTAGGTGAAAACAAAACACACCCCTCCATAAGCTTCTGGGAATGCAGACTACTGGAAAGTGTAGTGTACACACCCAGTTATCTGTGTCAAGGCCAGGCAAGAAGCCTCCAGGGATGAAGCCTGAGGCTCCTGTCCCACTCTAGAAGGTAGAGAACTGATCAACCCAAGTCAACATGCCCTGCCTAATGTCCCTCAATTAAAAAAAATCTTGTGAAGAACAAACTGGACACTGCCTGTCCTTAGAACTTCCCACAGCCAGCAGGAAGTGTGGCCTTGCAGGACAACTCCCTTCTCCATTAGCATCAAGTACCTGGAGCACACTCTGCATGTACTATGTTGTTGTANGTATGTTTTGCATGTAAAAGTCTATAGGAGGTCTGAAGGTGATACCAAAGAGCATGCCTATGCCCCCAAATGCCCGACTATAACATTTCCTGGACTTAACTTTGCACTACTGATCTGACTTGATACAAAGACAGGAAGATCCTATAAGTGTGATGTCCACCATCATTACAGGATAAGAAGACATGAGCCGTTCAAGGCCCCGGAGAGCTCTGAAATGTTCATCATAGCAGGAGCTGAAGTGAATCAAAGATATATCATTGAAATAAAAATAGGAAGAACCATTGAGACAAAGGTGAGTCATCTCAGCTCATGGACACATTTCAGTTCATTTATTCACTCATCCAGCAACTTGCTTGGAACTCGTAAGTACCAGGCATGGCCTAAGGGGTGTATGGTTGAATGGTACGTGCAACATCTTTGGGGCTTGGTGAGGGAAAGGCCTCCAGGAAGCCATCTGGTCAACAGCTTCCGTTTCGTGTAGAGTAATACAGATAGTCAAGGACATGCCTGGCTCTGAGCTCTGTCACAAAGCAATCAGGAAATGCTGGGCAGATTAAAATCCTGGAACCAAAGCTGGGTGGGCAGCTGGTATGTAGCAATGGGGGTAACTCTGCAGTCTGCTCTATACTGCCCCCTGGTGGCTTAGTGCATTAGGGCTTTTTTCGCTGCCTTTCACCTCTTGACTCACTGACTATCCAGTGTGCCCTACTCAAACAAGGAATTAGCATTCTACTCTATCTCAGTCTGTACTTCTGAGGGAATCAAAACCAAACGGCCATAGTACTTTAAATTTTCAAATATACTGTTAGTTTTAAAATGTCTATTCTACCTTCACGTGCCATATGTTCTGGTCTTGAAAATGCCTGTGTTATATATCTGGGTCACAATGGTATCTATGAAAGAATGGTCTTCACTTGACACCGATATAAGNCTACTTCTCCCAACCACTCCATCTGGAGTGGATGCCAGGAAATGTGATAAAGGTGACTATTTTAAATTATCTTTTTAATTAAGACATTTTCTTCATAATTTACTTCCTAGAAATGGAGCCTGGTTTATTTTTGCTCAGTACTTACAACTGTATGGAATTTTCTGGTAAAGATCAAGGCCTCCAGCCATGATGAAGAGTGTCGAGTTAATGAGCCCCGTTGGGCTGGCTCCACTCTGCCCTCGATCCTGTCAGCCTGCCCCTTGCTCTGATGACTATTGTCACCAGTCACTGTTCTCACAGAGGACCCTTGAAGGAAAGAAAAAAAAAATCAGCTTGGTTCCAGACAGCCTAGAAAAAGGTACACATCTGGGACCCAATATGGAAAGAAAGATAAACAGTGAACCTCAGAATTTGTTTAGTGTCAAGTTACTTGTCTCCCCAAAGTCTTGATTTTAGCCAGACTTCCCTCAGGCCGGTTTGAAATAAGGATATTTTGAACTGTAGAATCACAACCCAGCTGCATAAAGAGGCCGCTGATGTGCTGTTTCTGCATTTTATCCTAGGCACGGTACAGGGAAAAACATTTAAAAAATAGCTTTATGTAGCTGTAACATAAAGAAATCCCTAAACTTTATGAAAATTGGCTAAATGTGCCTGACAAAAATCTTACCCTTTAAGAATTGTATTAAACAGAGAAATCACAATGGCAGAAATGAACACACACACATATGCTGTGCACACACACACACACACACACACACACACACACACATACACACACCACCTGGTTTCACAGTTTCTCTGGTGCACCTTGCCAATGAAGAACACGTTGCACATTCATCTCAAAACAGATCAGTTATTTTGTAACAGCCGCCTCTGTGACATCCTTAAATTCCTGGAGTGCCTGAACTGACTGCCCCCTTCACAGGTGATCCCAAGAGTCTGTCTGGGGGCTACACTCAAGGATGATGGAAGGAGACAACTTTCTTTTTAACTTTCCTGTTCCTCCTTTTTCATTAACAATTAATAATCGTTCCTATTTAAGGGGCTCGTGTGACATCACCGTGTGCCAATCAAACCAAACTAATTAGCATTTCCATCTCATCGTTTCTCTGTGTTCGGAGACGCCGAGTTCTTTCCTCCAACTCCTCATCAAATATGGAGGAGGTTATTGTGAACCGCAGTCATCCTGGGAGGACTCCTCCTGTCTAGCTGTGAAGGAGACCATTTGAACAGCAGTGACTCGGCAGCCTCAGTCCCCAAGGAGAAGAAAGGAAAGAAAGCGATCACAGAGACAAGACTCCAGGTTTTTCTTCACATGCAGTTACCATCTGACACGAGATATATGCCTACAGTGTGTGGAAGCAAAAGCAGATTCCGTTATTAATAATAATGAGCTAAAACCATTAAGTCATTAGAAATAGTCAATACATGGCACCAGAAGCATGTTTTATATTGTTTTGAAACCATTATATGCCCACCAGTAAATAAACACTGTTGAGAACACCTTAAGTCTCAAACAAGCAAAACAGAAGGGAGAAAAAAAAGCAATGTCTTTCTCAGGTAGGTCAGAATAAGAATACTGTATGCAACCTCTCCGTGACTCAGTTTCCTTATCTGAAAAATGGGGACAATCCCAGCACCCAGCTTGTAAGAGTGTCACACAGATCAAAGGGGTTAGTTAGTGTGTGTAATCACTCAAAGCAATGCGGGGCACATGGTGTTAGCTATGAGCAGCCTGGGTACCACTCTCATCCTCACCATCCTATCAGCGTACCAAACAGGAAAGGCAATGTAAGCACAGTATTGCCCACCAGAGGCAAATAACTAGAACTCAAAGTCCCCAGTGGAGAGTTGTGTTGGTAACATCCACAGTGCACTTAATAACCCAGTTCAATAAGTTCAATACGCAGCAGAGGTTGCTGGTCTGGTGTGGGAACTCTGACCCCAATAGCTAAAGGTATACGAGTTCAGGTTTGTAACAGCTGAAAATGTCCTTTCAATTTGGGACTTTGTGAGAATGAAAGAGGGAGTTGCCCACAGTGAATAAATCTAGGCTCTCTAATGAGAACCTCATGCCCTTAGGCGCAACGAATAATAAAGGCTATTCTGGTACCCGACTCTGACCCATGTGACTAAACGTGGTAGGAACTGTTAGGACTGAAATGTGAAGTACTCTCACAGGCTCATGGGCTGACTGGCTAGTCACCAGGTAGGGGCACTATTTTGGGAAATGGTGGAAACTTTAGGAGGTGCCTAGCTGGAGGAAGAGGCTCACTTGGGCATGCGTTTGGAGAGTCTATGTAGTCTCCAGCTCATGTCTACCATGGGGGAAATCAGCTTCTGTCACAAGCATCCTGTATCACGATGCTCTGCCTCTCATGAACCCAGAANCCACAGGACCGGGGACTATGAACCAAACTTCTGAAGCTGGGAGCTAAAACAAACCCTCCTTTAAGTCATTCTCTGAGGGTGTTTGGTCATAGCTACTGAAAAATAACATAAAGACCCCTCCTGTGGGTNCAGACAGCTGCCTTGGATCCTCTTGTGTGGGTCCTCTGGGCTCTGAGCTGTCTGCCTCTTCCTCAGGTCACTTTTAACCCAGGTACGATGTCCTCTTTCTAACCATGCAGATTTGCCTATTCTGGGCTGGCTGTCCTGCTCCATCTGTGGAGGAACAGCCACCCCTGTGACTGTTGTCTCTGCCTTCTGTGGCCACAGAAAGCCTATAGGAAGATCTACTTCTAACCCGGGGTTAGGATTGGGTATAAATCCCTTATTTGTGCATTGCCACACACTTCTGTGTTTATGGCCTTCGAATATTGTACAAACAGCAGTGGTTTGGACATGTGAATCACCTGGGGACTTGGTGTCATGTGGGCTGTAAGGTGGAGCTGTCCTTACATTATAGAGTTTCAGAGGTAAAGAGCCTATGGATGGGGGAACTGGTAAACTCAGTGGAGATCTGGACATAGGTTAGGGTAGGTGAGGAGGTGCCGTGTGTGACAAGGTCTTCATGTGATGTGAAGACAGAGAATAAGAGACATGGGGAGGAAGAAAAAAGCATTATAGACAGCAATGATTCCCTGTGAGGAGACTGATCCTCAGCTCCATGCCCGGNCCTCTGCGCAGGGGCACATCATAAGTGCTCAATTAAATAATTAGTGAATGAATAAATGAATGAATGGACATGCCAAGGAACACACACATGGAATCTGAAATGCTGAGGAAG
>LZPO01017416.1:0-10556 GCA_001675575.1 Neotoma lepida
ATTTATAAAATGGGTTAATTTAAGATATAAGAGCTAGCTAGCGAGAAGCCTGCCAGGGCCATAGTTTAAAAATGATATAAGCCTCTGTGTGTTTATTTGGGTCTAAGCGGGCCGTGGGAGCCGGGCGGGGGAACCGGACAAACTTTTGTCTACAGGCAGTGCTATTTTTAGGCCAAGCTATACTCCAAATCCAAAGTAACTGACTTACTTGCAATCGATGAGAACCATAAAAGGTCATGGGTTTTGCATAATTTGCCTTCGTGAGGTCATTTCTACTCCATGCGCACCCACGACCCACTATAGCATGGCTGGGGCCATCAGCTGACTTGATCTTCCATATATGAGCTTGAGCTGGCCAAGGACTCCACAGAGTCGATTTGTGCCACTGCTCTAGGAGAAGAACTACCAGTGTAGAAAACGAGAGTAACAAACTACAGAGAAATCACCCTAGGACCTTCCTGGCCCTTCTCAAGAAAGGCTGACCAGCCCTCAGGCACAGCTCTGGCCAGTGAGGCCCACGAAATCCAGAAATAAAGCTTCTGGAGCAAAGCTCTCTCACATCGAAAAGGGTGGCTACTCCTCCTTCTTCCTGCTTTGGGCAGTTGCCAGGGTGAAATGTGTGAGCTTACAGCAGCCATCTCGTCATGAGAGAAAAATCAAGCAAACAGAGAGCTCACTCAGAACCCTGACTGCCAACTATTTAAATATCCCATCCTATAACAATTCACGCTGTTGTTGATCCAGGAGAGAGCAGGTAGAACAGGTGAGAGTGCCAACTTGGAGCCAGGTGACATCCCCCACCCATGGCAGCTTTGTGATCCTAGCAAACTACCTGGGTCTCTTCTGTGACACTGGAGGAGGAAAAGTCATAAGAAAAGCATAGCTTTTGTGAAGGCTGAAGAAGTTAACTTATAAAAACCCCTCCAAGCAGGGCTTGGCACACTGTCAGCACTTACTTGGTCAATGAGTGCTCAGTGCCACAGCTAGTAGATTTCTAGGTACCTGTAAGCAAATGCATCCCAATCGCCCTGCTTCTTCCTTGTGGTGGACACAAGTTCTCAGTCCTCTGCCCTTTGTGTGCTTTTCTTACAGCTTAGCCTCTCCTGAGTTGCAATCTTGTGCTTTCAGCGGCTTCAGGAGTCACCTGCTGGGGTCACCTTCCACCACCGATTCCAACCAGATGTTCCTCCAATCTGGTGCACCCTTCTGAATTCCCTGTTTCTCTGAACACATACACTGAATACACTGACTTACACATACTGAAAAGCAGGAAAAAAGTGAACAATGAATGCTCCCTGTTTATATATCAGAAAATCCTGAACACATCTACAATCACCATAAAATCACAACTTTCAAAACTCAATAATAAGAGCCAAGAGCACAGTGAGGATTGTACATAGTAACTTGACATTAGATCTGAAATTTCCTTAATCTGGAAGCACTGGGTACTAGAGGGAACTGCTTAATCTGAACAGAGTGGGTGACCATGAAGCTTCAGTAGCTGTGCTTATGCAGACCCCACTTCTGAGCTGCTGTGCTGCACGGTAAAGCATGAACACAGTGAGGCAGATCTGTATCTCCAGGCTGTTCTGAAGAGGGTAACAGTCTCAAGGCATCAACATGACCTGCACTGACCCCTGCTTTCCTTTTTTCTAAAAGTGATAATTTGTGGGCTGTGCTATGGGACATCACTTCAGCATGAACATGGAGTATGCCAACTGCCTAGTGCTACTAACATGGGGTAATGAGTGTGGGAGACAATAGAGATGGACACCCCACCCCCACTCCATCAACAGTTAAGTACCAACATGCAGAAAATACAACACATGCACAAGGGAAATACAGTATAGATGGAACCTAGGTCTACAGAAAGCAGTTCAGAGAAAGTAGCTAACTCCTCAGAATGAGCTTGCAGGATGAAGGAATGGGATGCTCAGTCACCATGCTGGGAGAAATGAATGGGAAGAAGAAAGCAAATGTTGCACAGGGATCCATGTGAGGCTCTGAAGGAAGGCTAGACTAAGGATCCATGGCACGAGGAGACACCTGGCAAAGATGCTACCCAAAACAGACCCCACTTGCAGAGACAGTGCCTGTTTGAGGTCTCTGGGAGAAGCAAATCACAGGCCTTGTCCACAGGAACAGCCCACAGAAAGGCAACTTAAATGACAGAGGCTAAGATGTCGGATGTTCCTCTTTGCTGAGTTAAAAGAACAGAGGTACAGCCATCAGAACTAACGAGAATTGGCAGGTGCAACAAACCATGTGATTTTAGCCTTCATGACCCTGCTTAAGGTTAAAATAAATTTCATTCAAGATTCAAAATAAATTACATTTAAGAATCCAAAGTAGAACAGTTTAAGTCTCAACGGCAGTAGTCTGATTCTGTAGAAGCCAAGCAAAACCAATTCCTCTTTACTAGACATGTGGCCTCATGCATCTGGCGTCTTCCAACCTTGCCAGGAAGAATACCTTCTAGAAGATGGACACACTGCAGGGAAGTCCAGACTCTGCAGCACAAGTGAATTCAGAGCAGTGAATCCAGTTCTTCTCTTCACTCCACAGCATAAAACATGGTTCTATCAGCCCTAACCAACAAACTGGGGACCACAGTGTCAGTTCGAGGGGCTGTTGTGAGGATGTGCTATGTTCTTGTGTGGCAAGTACTATTACTACATCTAGGCAAGGGACATTCAAAATACATTTGAGCTAAATCACATCTCTGCATTAACTGCATTTTTGTTTTGTTTTGTTGATACAGGGTCTCACTATGCAGCCCTGACCAGCCTGGAACTCTTGGGATCCACCTGCCTCTGCCACATTGAGTGGTGGGATTAAGAGTGTGTGCCACCAGGCCTGGTTCTGCATCAACTCATTGAGATATGTGGTCTCAGGCATATATAGCGCTTGTCAGCTCTGATGTCATGAAGAGATGTAGAGGTTTGAGTCTGTATTTGTCCCAGAGAAACTCACAAGGAAGACTCCATTATCCTGAGAGGAATGAACCCCACCCCCTGTTCCCAAGGTCTGTTTCTCTTCTATCACTACTAGAAAAGTCTCCACAGCCAGAGGCAGCTATGAACACATGGAGATGGAGCTATCATCCAAGAATACAGAGAATGGAAACAAAACCATACAAGACAAATGCACAGCATAAAGGAACCACTCAATAAGTGACATTTTCACCAGAGTAGCAGGGTATACTGAGACACTTGAAGCCTCTAGACCAGATGACACTAGTGTCTCCACAGCACAGGCACTCTGCTTATTATTTGGTCTGAGACAACTCTTAATGACGCTCTTCTCCTAAAGAGCTATTGATTCTAAATAAAAAAACGTAAAACCAGCTACTCAATTCTGGAGTCTGTGGACCACATTTTACTGACTGAGATTAACTGGTATTTTGAAAAATATAACAAAGCAGGTGCCAACCTAGCCCCTGACCTGTATAGGCTCAACTCCAGTAGGTCAGACGACATCATGCAACAAACTGGAGGCACTGTTATAAACAACCAGCCCTCAGGGCACATGGAGTACATTAAGCATACTGCTTAGCCTCCCTTTCTGTTGTGTTACAAGGGACTGAGTTAAAACCCAAATGCAATAGCCCTGAGGAGACCACTTAACTCACTTGCTAGGTTGAAAGAAGTGTGTCCTGTGCATAGTGACAAACACAGCAGGCTCACCTCATATGTGTTACATGGGATCTTCAGGTTGGCACATAAACTCACAGAGGAACCTGGTCTTTGCTAGGTCACTAAATCCCCTTGGATATAACATACAATACAGAACAATGTCATCCATCATGTAATCCAATAACTTATCCAACAGGTGTCAGCTGAGCACCAATGGCTTCATAGGTAGTAATCCAAGTGTTTTATTAGAGGGTAGCACAGGCAGTCAGAAATATGCCCATCATGGGCCAATTGAGGTAGGCACTTACTAATCATACAGCTACTTACCAGGCCAGGGTCCAATGGGGACAGAAGATGGGCGGAGAGGGGGCTACTGTTACAGTGATACAGAGAAAAGGTGATTTTCACTTACTACAGGTAACTTCGTCTGGCACAGTCACAGGATTCCAGGGGATCAGAAATGTTTCTGGTTAGCCTGTGTATATCGAAGGGCAAGAAGCCAAAGAGGAGATATTTGTAAGAAGGAGAGAGAAGCCAAGCATGCAGCCATGAACCAGTACAGAAACTCCAAACTCAGCAAACAGTCTGGGAATCTCAGGAATATCTCCAGGGAAGAAGAAGGAACTAGATTTGGGACAAGTTTTGAAGTAGATAATTTAATAGCAAATCTGAAACACAGCTAGAGTAAAAGGCACACCTACAGTGGAGGGCCAGGAAGCCAGAGCTTTCAGTTGTCCACAGATCAGCACAGTGAGAGCTAGAAGGGCATGAGAGAAATGGACAGAGCCAGGGGTCATGTCCTGTCACCAAAGAGAACTCAAGGGACATCCACCATTTGGGCTTTCTCTGGACTGAGACATCAAAACAGCCGTGGCCACTCTAGCACAGGTTTGTTGCCACCCTGCCTGGGCACTAAATGCAGATCTGGCCCCAACACATTGGGGAGCTGTCAGAAAAGGGAAGGGCACAAAGCAAGGAGTGATGGTAAATGTGCCATCATACTGAACGACAGAACATGAGCTTCAGAGAGACGAACAATCTATTTTGAAGGCACTTCAACTAACATGGTTCCAACCATTCACAACAAACATTATTTAACCCAACCCACCTTAATAATAAGTTAATAAATAAGTTATTTTTCACCATAGTGAAAATGAGTAATATTCAGGCTAAAAAATAAACTAGAAACAAAAGAAACAGTATGACAGAAATCCTTAATTTTGAATTTTTATAAAGGCATTGTGCTTGCTAGTTTTATGTCAAGTTGACACAAGCTAGAGTCACCAAAAAGGAAGAAGCCTCAATTGAGAAATACCTGCATAAGATCTTGCTGCAGGCAAGCCTGTAGGGCATGTTCCTTAGTGGTTGGTGGGGGAGGGCCCAGCCTTTTGTGGGTGGTGCCACCCTTGGGCTGTGCAGTCTACAGGAAGCAAATCAGTAAGCAGCATTTCTTCATGGCCTCTGCATCAGCTCCTGCCTGTAGCTTCCAGTCCTGTGTGAGTTCCTGTCCTGACTTCCTTCACTGATGAACAGTGATGGAAAGCGTAAACCTTTTGCTGCCCAAGTTGTTGGGTCATGGTGTTTCATCACAGCAACAGAGACCCACACCAGGACAGAAATCTTAATGTCTGCATGATGAAAAACAACGCAAAAACTTACAAGAGTACAACTAATCCCCACATTCTCTATTAGGTTAAGAGCGAAGTAGAGAGCATAGTGACTGTCTTGCCCTTGCCTCTGGCCCCAGCTCCGCCCTCCAGGAAGTACATTCTAGTCCACAGTGAAATTTCTCTCAACCAGAGGAAAGAGAGTAGGAAAAAGGTGATCAACAGGGGGCCTGTGAGTGATTAGGGAGAACAGAGCCACTGCTGGATAAAGCACCACGAAGAATCACTTCACCACATACCCCCATAAAAACCATCAACTTATGAGCAACAGAAAATATCTCTGGAAGATTCTAATCCATGCAGAGGGAGAAACTGGGAAACAGATGAGCATCGAATCCTGTGGCAACTCTCGTCAGCTTGTCTGTTCTCCCTAGTTAGACAGAATGAGGGAAGGAAAAATCGTCTACTGCGTGCAGCCTTGTGAAAGGAACAGTCCCTGCCTGCTAGCTGCTTCCTTTTTTACTCCTCCATTTTTTACTTTGCTTGCTTGCTTGCTTGCTGCTTGCATGTGTGTACAGACCAGAAGTTGACACTGGGTGTCTTTCTTGATCATTCTCCACCTTGTTGTCATTGAGACAGGGTCTCTCACTAGCCCTGGAACTCACTAGCAGCTAGACTAGTTGGCCAGCAAGACCCTGGGTTCATCCTGTCTTTGTCTCCCACCAGTAGAATTTCAGGCCTGTGCTGCCACACCTTGCTTTTGAAGTGGGTGATAGGGATCCGAACTCGGGCCCTCATTCTTGTGCAAGCAGTTTTATCCACTGAGCCATCACCCTAACCCCTTTCTATTTTGAAGTAATGTTCAATATTCAGAAACATGGCAAATCTAGTACAGATTCCCAAGTGGAATTCAGCCATCCCACTCACCTGCTGAAGCATGCAAGCTTACAGGTGGCATCAACAGGCTGGGGAGATGGTGTAGTCAGTAAAGGGATTGCTATACAAGCATGGTGACCTCGGCTCATATCCTTGGAACCTGTGTGCTGTTTTTTAAAGTCAGCCATGGTGGCTCATGCCTGCAATCCTAGAACTCGGAGGTAAAGATATAAAGATCCCTGGGGCTCAGTGATCAGCTAGTTTTGATAAATCAGTAAGATCCAGGTTCAGTTGAGAGACCCTTACTCTAAAAATAAGGTGGAACATGGCATGGTGATGCAGGCTTCAATTCCAGCACTCAGGAAATCCTTAAAGAGTTTGAGGCCAGCCTAGTCTAGACTATAAGTTCCAGGCCAGTGTGTGGTGACACGAATGAGAATGACCCCAGGCTCATGTATTTGAATGTTTGGTTCCTAATTGGTGGAACTGTTTTGGGAAGGATTAGAAGGTATGGCCTTGTTGGAGGAAGTGTGTCACTGAGGGTGGGCTTTCGGGTTTCAGAAGCCCATGCCAGGCTCAGTCTCACTCTCTCCGCCTCTGACTGTGGAACAGGATATTAGCCACAGCTCCAGCACCATGCCTGCTGCTACCTTGCTCCTCATCATGACTTGTCATGGACTCACACTCTGAAACTGTAAACAAGCCCCCAATTAAATGCTTTCTTTTAAGAGTTGTCTTGATAATGGTGTCTCTACATAGCAATAAAGAAGTGACTAAGACACAATGCAAGCTCCTTACAGAACAAGATCAGCACCCATGGGGAACAAAGCAGCAGGCATATTTCCTAGGGCCTAAAGTTTTCTGAGACAGGGTGTCTCTGTGTAGTCCCAGCTCTCCTGAAAATCATTCTATAGACCAGGCTAGCCTGGAACACAGAGATCTACCTGCCTCTGCCTCCTGAGTACTGGGATTAAAGGTGTGCACCACCACACCTGGCTTGGGTGTTTTGTTTGTTTTGTTTTGTTTTGTTTTGTTTTAGGTAATCAGGATTCAGAAACAGCTTTCAAAGAAAATAACATCAAAGCAAAGACTGGAAGTGTGAACAGATGTCAAGAGGCAAAAGAGACCAGCCCAGCAAAGTTGGAGGAATGGTTCAAAGTCAGGCTGAGTCCAGGGGAACTGTGGGAACAAATGCAGGAGCAGGACCAGATAACAAGCAAGTTTTGCATTCACTTGAAGAGTTGAGACTTTGTACTAGGACCAAGGAAAAGCCATTAAAATGCTTTAAACAGACCAAGAGTCCTCCGAAGTGAAACCTACAATCTTCCCAGAGTGGGAAGAAGTGCCATGGTTAGGAAAAAAATACACAGTTTCAGGGTTACTTTGTCGTATTTCAAAAGTGGAGAGAAAAGTTCTGAGCGGTTGCAAAGCACAGAGCTCCTGGCAATCAAAGCATGGTGCAATGCAGACCGAACAGCTGCAAAGGGCAGTACACCATGGCTAAGACAGGAAAACCATTCTCAGCAAAATAAGCATGCATCACAGTGACAGCCTGAACAACACTGTGTGTAGTGTAGCACCTCCCAACTTTCAAATGTATGTGTGGCTGGCTTCAGCATAAACTTGAGGTCTCTGCACAGCAAGGTTTCCCAGCCCTCCCTACGCTGCTGACTTCTACCACAGAAGATGCAAAGAACTGTGTAAACCAGGATTCCTGGCTCTGCCCTGACTGTGGACAAGAGCTCACATCTCCCTAGGTCTCCATTCCTCACAAGAGATTGAGCGAGAGACTGCCAAGGCCCTTATAGGTGAAAGTCTTGGTCCCAGTGCCCTGGAATAACCAAGTAGCTATGGAAAAAGTACTGAGTGCTAAGTTACAGTCAGACAGGAATGAGACAACCTGTGGGCTGTGCGCAGCAGGGCAAATGTAGACAGCAATGTCCTGTATTCTTGTGATGGGATGTAACATCCTATACCACCACCTGGCACCACGACCTCAAAAACAAAAAAAGAATGCGGAATAAGCTCACATTCATGGTCGCTATTCTATAGCTGTGAAGAGACACCACGATCAAGGCAACTCTTATAAAAGAAAGCATTTAACTGGGGATTGCTTGCAGTTTTAGAGAGTCCATGACCATCATAACAAGAGTGTGGCGGAAGGCCTGGTGCTGGAGAAGTAGCTGAGAGCTACATCATGATCCCTAGAAAGCAAAGAGAGACACTGGGCCTGGTGTGAGCCTTTAAAATCTCAAAGCCCACCCCTAGTGACAAACCAAACTTCCTCCGATAAGGCCACACCTCCTAATCCTTCTAAGCCTTTCAAACACCTCCACTCCCTGGTGACCAAGCACTCAAACATATGACCCTATAGAGCCACTCTTATTCAAACCACAAAACTCACCATAGAAAAATGATAAATGTTGGAAATTATCAGCTTATCAAACAGCTGGTTGTGAGGGTATATGGCTGTGGTCCCAGCCACTCAGAAGGCCCCAGCAAGAGCATCACATGAGCCCTGAGTTCCAGGCCAGCCTGGACAACATCAAAAGTCCCTTTCTCCAATCAATCAAAAATCAATCAATAAGAAAAAGAAAAGGCTACAGTTAATGTAATGATATATTGTGTATCCCAATAAAGCTTACCTGGGGATCAGAGGACAGAGCCAGCCATTAAATTAGACACAGAGGTCAGGCAGAGGCCTTTAAAGGCACACACCTTTAATCCTAGCATTTGGGAGGCAGAGTTCAAGGCCACACTATGCTACATGAGAGAAATGGAACTAGGCAGTAGTGACACACGCCTTTAATCCCAGGAAGTAATATGGCAGGACACAGAAAGGTATATAAGGAGTGAAGAAACAGGAACTCACTCTTCTCTTTAGACAGGATTTCCTAGAGGCAAGAACTTGTGGCTGGCTTGCTCTGCTTCTCTGATCTTTCAGCTTTCACCCCAATATCTGGCTCTGGGTTTTTTATTATAAGACCTTTTAAGATTCATGTTTCAGTTAGAGTTAAATAAAAAGGACATGAAAGCAAAGGGTCTTGCTAAAGCTATGGCACTGGGGAATTGGGGGTGGCTCTTAGTCCCTTCCTTGTTGCTGTGATAACCTGGCTAAACAGAACCACAGGATGAAAAAGTCTGTCACTGCAGGAACTTGGGGCGGCAGGGACTTGAGGCAGACGGTCACATCACACCCACAGTCCAGAGCACAGAGCAATGGTTGCTTTTGTCAGAGTATTTTATTAAAACAATAGAAAATGACACAAAAGCAGAAATTGGTGCCAATTGGTGCCAAGAAGTGAGGTCACTACTGTGATAGACCATGTGGCTCTTAGGCCTCTGGAACTGTTTTGTGTGAGGAATGTAGAATAATTTGGAACTTTGTGCTGGAAAATCAGTAGAGTACTGAGGGCAGAACCTAATGGGCTGCTCAGAAGATAAGAGTGCTGAGAGAAACATGGACAGTGGAGGTCTAGCTCATGAAGTCANAGAGGAACAGGGACTCTGTGAGGAACTTGACTGGGAGCCCTTCATGTGATACTGTGGCCAAAATTCTGGCCTCATTCTGTGTCCTGAGACCCTCCCTTGGAGACGCTGAATTCAACAATAATGGACTAATTTGATGGAGGAAAAGGGGTATGACAAGTTTCAAGTTTCAGACAAAGAGTACAGGGAACAAAGCAGCTCTACCTGCTGAAGAGATCAGACCATTAAAGGAAACCTGGTGTTCTGCACAGGACAAGAGAAGACTGGCTCTCTTCTGCTCTCTCTGGTCCAACATACAGAAGCTGATACAGCTGCAGCCCAAGGAGAATGGACTGCATCTCAGCTAGTAGCAGAACTGGGTAGGATTGTAAGCCGTATCCATGGTACTAGTTTTGAAAACATGGAAGATACAAAATTTGGGGGGTCATGGAGAGCAAGCCGAGGCCAATTTGGCATGACAGGGTCAGAATTCATACCGACTCTGAAGGTCATTTGTATCAAGCTGACGCCTAAGATGTGGTAAAGACTCCAGAATATTAGATACACAAGGACTGTGGGACATTACCAAGGAGGGTTACAGGCATGGGGTAGAGTCAGCGTAAGCCTAAGATAAAAGCTGTATATCCTATAGGTCTCGGTACTGGAGGACTGGGGCTGCCAAAGAAGCCTTTCTAGGGCCTAAATGAATAATAATATATCACAAACTCTAGATGCCAGGCTATAGAGTCTCTGTAGGACTCCAGTCTTGTGTAAGAGTGTTCGCTCTGGATCTTGGGTGGTGGGAGTCTGCAGCGAGATTTCACTTTACAGNAGCTCATGGTTGAGACTCTGGCCTCTAAAAGTTGGATTGTGTTTTACATTATGAAATAAACAGTAGGACTTTTGGGACCAGGGACAGAAGGTTAGACCTTAAAAAATCATGAGTTTGTGTCAAGATCTCAAGTTCAAG
>LZPO01017416.1:12529-28364 GCA_001675575.1 Neotoma lepida
TATCTGGCTCCCAAGTTTTTATTGATAAAAAATAATCAGATAAATGCTTCAAGAAAGGGAGAAGAAACAACCAATAATAATTAGAAAACATTCTGAACTGCCAAAATGCTCTGCAGGAACACCCCTTCCTTACACTTGTAAATCTGACTACCAAGAATCAGGGGGTGCTCTTCCTTGCAAAGAGAAATAGGGGAAGCAGTTCCAGGGGAGGGGCAGGAGAAAAAGGAAGGGAGGACCAGCCAGAGTGAGGTCCCAGAAGTCCAGCCCAGAGAAGGCAAGGTGGACAAATTGGAAGATGAGGGAACACTCAGAAGAAAGTAGAGTGGTCCCTTGGGGTGTCAACCTCTGGCTCCATATGGAGGCAATAAGGGAAGACCAAGCAGTGGGAGCAAGGATACCTCATCCCACCAGAAAAGAAGGGAGGAGGGTGGAGTGGTGTTCTGGGAGGACCATGCTGAGGAACAATCAATACTTGGAAACCAACCCAGATGGACAGACAGACAACACACACACACACACACACACACACACACACACACCACAGATACATACTCCCATCCCTATACCCATTCCACACCCACACCACATTCACATACATACCACACACACACACACACCAGAGAACACACCACATAGACCACTCACACAACTCCAGACCTGCTGGGTCTCAGGGAGTACAAGGAGCCTGGTGCACAGTGTGAAGTTTTGTTAGCGTGTTTATTTGAGACTAGGTCTTGTAGCCCAGCTACCTTGAACTCCTGATCCCCCTGCTTCCACTTACAGGCAGTACCACCAGGGCCAACTGTTCCACATAGTCTAAAATCTGCACTGAGGAACAAAGAACCTGAAACCAGATGTTTTCAAAGTGAGATTTCCATGTATACATGGGCACCGACTCTCCCATGGCTCCAGGTTCACGTCTAAAGGTCACTCTGCTCACAGCACATTTGTTGCCGGCAAATGGCAGCTCCTGCAGGCAGTGCAACAACTTTGCAGAAAGGAAGTATGGCTGCACATACTGTCATAACCAATCACAGCAGTGTTCCACCAATCCCTTTCATATCACCTCTGCGACATGCTGCCCAAACAGCAACTAGCACACTAGTGAAGGACTTTCACATCTGTCCCTGAAAAAAACATGAACATCCTCACACTTGTCAAGAGCTGCACCTGGGCCCATGAGACTGAGCCTACACAGGCCATGAGTGGGAAGGTTGCACTCCAAACAGGGAAAGGCCTGCTTGCAGCTCTCAAGTCCAAAGGAAGACTTTCTATCTAGAATGTCATGTCTGAAGGTCAGCAAACTCAATGATGGGCTCTGTGACTGACTCAGGTGGTCCCAGTATGTGCATTCTGTCAGTGGAAGGAGACTCTCTCAACCCCACCCTCCTTTACAATTTGCTTCAGTACCTATTCCTATTCAAAGAAGCAACAATGTAGAGGGAGCCCTGTGGTTACCTGGTTCTCACCACTTACTGGAGTGCCCTGCTGCCATACAAGCCATGTGAACAGCCATTTCCTCCCAGCCCAGAGAGCAACTGCTTCCCCTTTACCACCTCAACACTAGCAGCTCTTCTATCTTCTGTGACCTGGAGGCAAAGGGCAGTGCTGGGAGGACCAACAGGGACCTAGGAGAGCTTGCATATCCCTGCAACACTGGGGTGAGGAGCTAGTGAGGAAACGCTCCCTGTGCTCTACACTCTTAAGTGTACAAATGACATGAATAGTTCAAACAGTGCAATTTCTTCCCTGGGAACAAGACAAGTGTTCCATCAAGTATTTGATCAGGGGCATGACAGTGATTCAGTATGACTTTCTGGCAACTGTGTGACTGCCTCTCATTCTGAAATGCTGCTCTCAGATTGCCTCCCACAAGCCCAGCTGGTTCTGTCAATCTGTTTTGTCAGGTCTGCGGTGGGGGTAAGCACATCTGGTTTTGCTTCCAGAGGCCAAAGCAATCCCTAACCCTGAAAGACCTTTTGTCCAAGCAAGTCCGTGTGGCCAACTAGGCTGGGGTCCTCTGCTCTCACTTAAGTCTGCAGTACCTAGCAAGGTATTGCGCTTCTGATAAGAATCCAGGGTGTTCTTCTGGATTCTTCTGTGTTCAGAGCAGGGTGGTGGCCACTGAAGGCACACCCAGTTTACACCAGTCTACACCCACAACAACACACCCAGGCCTTTTCACTTGTCTTCAAAACACTGGTAATTTGCCCCAACATTTTTCTCCTCTCCAACCTTTACATCTCCAACAGGTTAGAAACAGGGGAGGAAGTCTTCCCTAAACCCCAGAACAAAGGGACAATAAAGATACAATGCATTATCACAACCAACTTCAGGAGAAGATAACCTTTCAGACAATACCAAATAGTAACATTTAATACTAGAAGACACAGGAGAAACAGCTTTTCTCAAGGGGGTCACTAGAAACAAGACATGTGTCCTCTCTCCTCACCCCAACAATGGGACAGCTCTCAGGTCAACAGAGATGGTCAGTGGAGTCAGAGCTTGGAGGATGTGTTAGTTACTTTTCTCTATGCCGTGACAAATACCTAACAAAAGAGGCCTAAGGAAAGGAGGGTTTATTCTGTCTCCCTGTGTGGGGCACACACAATAGGAAAGGCATGGCAACAGTGGCATTAGGTCAGGAGCAGAGAAGAGAATTCAGACACTCAGCCAGCTTTCTCCTTTTGTTCTTTTTATTCAGTACGGGGCCCCAGCCTACCATATGGTGTCACTCACGTTCAGGGTGGGTCTTACATGCTCAGTTAAACCTCTCTGGAAACAGTTACCTAAGCGTACCCAGACCTGTGTTTCCATGGTGATTCTAAATCTCCAGGGCATGGAGAGATGGCTTAGCAGTTAAGAGCAAACACTGCTTGCAGAGGACCAGAGTTTGGTTCCCAGCACCCAAGTCAGACAGCTCATAGCCACCTGTAACTCCAGCTCCAGAGGAATCCAAGGTCGTCTTCTGGCCTCCAAGGACACCTGCATTCATGTGTATTTATACATGTATAAACATGTTACACACATACAACACATCTTTTAAAAAAATATATACAGTCCAGTTAACTATGACAATTGCCCATCACAGATTGGGATGTGTCAATGATATTTCCAATTTCCAGGACAATTTTCCAGAGCCTCACCTGCGCCTCCTACAGTATTGGCTCTGCAGAGCAGCACCCAGAAAGCACTCAGGGGTTAGGACTGCAGAATAAAGTGCAGCTGGGTGAGACTAGGCAGAAAGCAGGCCCAGTGCATCCTCTGCTAGCAGCAGAAACAGGCAAGACTTCCAAACACAGTGACAGAGAAGACAGACAGAGGGAACACAGGCCTCATTGCTCACAAAAGTTGAACTCTGTTCTGTTAAGATGTAATGCTGACTGAAACTGTCACTGCTCTGGGCTTAAAACTTATAAATGCATCTTCTACATTGTCAGAAGGCTTCCAGGTCCTCTGAAGAGAGTGCTATAAATCTATCATGGGTACACTGAAATGAACCACTCATGTGGTTCATCATGACCCACCCCATTCTCTAGTCCAGACAACTTGTGACAGCCTACAGTCCCTAGCCACCAAGAGTTCTAGGTCCTACTAGGTGCTTCTAAGAGGACCAAGGTGGGAAAGAAAGCAGCAAGGCAGCACAGGGAGGAAAGGGAAGAAGGGCTCCAGCACCTGGAGCAGAAAACCTCAATACTGGTATTAATGCTGGCTGCTCAAGTCTTCTTCAAACAGGGACACAATGAGACAGGGTGGCTTGTGCCAGCACTTAGAGCAGATGCTGCTCCTCACTGTCCATCACCGGGATACAGAAAACTGCCTATAACTGTGGTAAAGACAGCTACACTGTGCAGAGCTCTGCTGTCACTGGGGAATTTCATCCAGATCCCTGATAGCTGGAAAACTCAAGAAATTCTAAACAGGACTGGGTTAGAAGCACCCAAACAATATGTGGCCATGGTGGCATTCTCTCTATGTTTCTCTCTCTGCAGGGATGAAACAGAGGTTTGGAGATACCAATTACTTCTAGTTCCCAAGTCTTGTGACAAGTAAAAGCAATTAATTTGGTTCCTTTCTAAACTGTGCATCCATTTGTTGGCACACTTCCAAACTAGACACTGATAAACACGACCCACATTCACTCCCTACATGATGAGTCGTATTTGAGGTGGAAATAACAGCCATATATCACCTAAGCGTTCATTCAAAGACAACCAAGCATCAAGGGTGTTTATGTTCTCATGTCTCCAGAGTGCAGGAGAGAGGTAGGTAAGGCTCCTCCCTAGAACCTAGTTTTGCAGAAGGGAAACGAATCGTTATCAATTTCATGGGGCTTGTAAAGCACAAATAAAAACATACGACCACCCATGACCTGCTATCTCATGCCAGATATTTACACAGAAAAATGAAACTGTACACCCACACGAAGGCTTTCCCACAAACGGCAGCTTTATTCATAACACCAACAGTGGAACTGACCCAAAATCACGTCTGAGGACATGAACGAGTTCGGGTTCATCCACACAGAGAGTCTACACAGCAGCGAAAAGAAAAGAATGAACTGCTGACACAGGCGACACTATGGAGGGAGGCAGACCTGTGCTGAGAGAAGAGCCAAGGACAGAACAAACAGCTACCGACCACTGCAGGAAGCTCAAGGATGGGCAAAACCAGCAGGATGATGCACAGTGGAGGACCAAGGAGGGCAGTGAGGCTGGGAACATGGCTTAGAGGTGGCCCACCAAGTGCAAGGCCTTGGGTTCAATCCCCAACATCACTAGGAGAAAACAGAAAAGGGCAGAAAAGAACTGTCTGTGGGTTCTAATGTTCTTGTTCTGGATGCTGATTAAACAGGAGCACACAACTGTCAAAACTAATCAAGCTAAACACTCTAGCTCTGCATTTTACTACATGTAAATGACATCTAAAAACTGCTTGGGGAAAAAAAAACTCAACAACATGTAGAGCATCATAAAAAAGAGATGAGCTGAACTTACATGAGATGTGACACATGTAAAAGTGACACAGAACAGGCTTTCTGTGCACCACCAGCCCCAACGTCCGATTGTGGATCACTGAGCTCTGGTGTGAAGGGCTGAGTCTCAGGCCAGATTCATAGAGTGTTCAGCAACACTACTAATCAGAATATAAAAACCCCGTGCTGGAGAACCAGCACAACAAAATAGGTGATGAGGTGGGTGCCCTTCCCAGCAGGAAGTCTAGAGAAAACACAGGGCCAGCCACTGAAGAGCAAAGCCCAGGCCTTACTGAAGAACATGCACAGGAAGAAAGTGCCCTAGAGACAGCCGCAGATGTGCAGCTCTTGACAGCCCACTAAGAAGCTGGATATCATGAGGATGAGGAGAGGGCTACGCTGGGGCCTGGCAGGAGCAAGGGGCATTCTGGGGCTTCACAATCTCCAGTTGAGCACCTGTGGGAACTGCCTGCCCAGGTCCAAACCTCTGCTTTTGGACTCTTGATTCCAGGACAGGAAGTCACATGGGTCCCTTGCAGCACCTGTGTCACCACCGAAAACTACTCTTTCTACCCCCAAAATTATTAATCTGTAATATTCAGGGGCAGAAAAAGAAACTGGGAAGTGGAAGCTGGTGTTAGGAATGGGGTGGCACAAGGGGTTCTGTGTAGAGTGAATCTTAAACGGTCTTATTAATTGAAAACACCAGGCCAGGTATTGAGGTAAATTCTGAATGGTCAGAAAAACAGAACAAGCCACAGCCAACCTCCTCACCTTGCCAACTCCTCAGCTGATCTTGTTTCCTCAGACTGTAGGCTTCTGAGTCTTCACCCAAATGAATCTCAGCTGAACTGCTGCTCAAAGTCTGAAAGCTTAAGAGGCCTTCTAGCTTCTGGTTTCCACACCTTATATACCTTTCTGCTTCCTGTCACTACTTTCTGGGATTAAAGGCATGTGTCTTTCTCAAGCAAAGACATGAGATCTCAGGTGCTGGAATTAAAGGTGTGTGCCACTGGAATTAAAGGTGTGTGCCACCATGCCTGGCTGTTTCCAGTGTGGCCTTGAACTCACAGAGATCTGGATGGATCTCTGCCTCGGGAATGCTAGGATTAAAGGCATGTGCTACCACTGCCTAACCTCTATGTTTAATCTAGTGGCTGTTCTGTTCTCTGACCCCAAATAAGTTTTATTAGGGTACACAATATTTTGGGGGACATAATATAATCACCACAGAGTGCCACAGATTCATCCTTAGGATACCTGTCAAAAATGAGTTTCTTGTTGCCTGTGTCCTGGGGGACATAATATAATCACCACAGTTCTGGGAAGACCTAAAGGAAATTTTTATATACTGTCCCCAAGTCTGTCCTTCTAAAGGTATGGCTATAACTTCAATGAAATATATGTTGTTTTTCCATATATTTCCATAGGTGCCTGGGTTGTACAAGGAGTCACCATTTTATGTATTGCTAAGGGAACAAATGCTTTCTCATATGGGATTTCCACCTGGTACTCAGTAAAAGCTACTCAATAAAAACTAAGCTCAGATGCTTATCATCCTTACAGATAAGAGAAACAGAAGCTCCTTGGGCTGCCTAACCACTCTGCCACTTCCTGAAAGGCCCAGAAGTCACTATGCTGAGCCAGCTTCCCTCTGTGTCCTGTCACTCAGGGCTGCGCTGTGGGCACAGATAAATGGAGTGGCATCTCCTCTGTGACTCTTGAGTCACATGTTCTAACACTGAAACTCAGGACTCAGTCCTCCACAGGAGGACCTCATGGCCACTAACTATACACCATGCAATCAATGACAACAGTGCCGAGGCCATCAGTCAGACTAAATGTTAACAGTATCCCAATTTCAGAAGTGTTCGTGTAGCAGGCAGCAGACTAAATACCAGAGCAGAGAGGAGACGACCTATAAGGCAGATCAGAAGCCCAGACAGAAGAGACACTGGACAAAATGTAAGAAACATGTGCACCTGAGGAAGTCTCCCAGATTCCAACTCCATCCCAAAGAGAAGAGGCAGGAAGGATGAGGCAGACCACCATGTGAAGCAGTACTGGTGAAAAGATCAAAGGGGATAGACAGGATGAACCAATGAGGAAATGAAGAAAACCAAACAAAAGCACTTTGAAGTGAGCCCAAGAAGGGTGTCGGAGGCAGCACACTTTCAAAGCGCAGCTGGGACACACTGCTGGAGGCTGGACACAGCTCATGGTAGAGTACACTGAGACTCACAGCCAACATTTCACCAGAAAGGACAGAAGTTTGCAGGTGAGAAAAAGTCAAGGACACCAAATTCTACACACAAAATTGCCCTTCAGAACTTAAACAGAAACAAAACATTTTCCAGACAATGATAATTTGTTGCCCATAGCCTCACTCTAAAAGGAGTATTTTTCAAAAAGTTTTCAAAAAGTTCCAAGCAAACGTTTTCAAGTTGCAGAACCATGAGCCTAGACAAGACAAAACACAGGAGAAACAGTGCTAAGGCAAGTAAAGAGGTACCAGGTTGCTGGCTGCATCACTAATACTATCTTCCAGGTTGAAACAGAGAGAGAGCTACAATCTGTGGCAGTGAAGCCACACAACAAGGTAAAGCGCTTTCAGGGCACTGCACCATTTAGACAGTGGCAAAGTTCATGTACCTGTGTAGTGTGTGTGTGTGTGTGTGTGTGTGTGTGTGTGTGTGTGTCCTTGCATGTGCACATCCATGACTGTGCTGTGTGCACCCATGCATATGCACACAGATGCCAGAGGAGGATGCTGGATGTCCCACTCTATCACTCTCTGCCTTATTTCCTTGAAGCAGGGTCTCTCCAGCCCCCACAATCCTGCTGTCTCCACTTCTTACAGCACTAGCGTTCTAGCGCACACAACCACACTTAGCTTTTTACTTGGGTTCTATGGGTTTAGAATCAGATCCATATTTGCACAGTGAGTACCTTGCGCACTGAGCCATCTTCCCAGATTCAGTGGAGACCTTGTCTCAAAATAAAATAATAAAATGGAAAGTGATTAAGGAAGACACACACACACACACCCAAAAAAATAAATGTAGATTTTATATTATATCAATTTTCTCCAAGTTTTCAAACATCTCCATTGGTTTCCTCCACATAGGAGTTGTCCTTTGCTGAGGTGAACACCCAAGTGTGGACGCCTCCATGACATCTAGGTCCTCTACAAAATGAAGTCAGACACCACAGGAAGTGTTCATAATCATTCCCTCTGATTCATTACTCACCTCCTCCCATCAGCACTTTCTCATTCAGCTGGGGAATAATTTTACAGCTTTCACAGTAGCATGCAGTGAGCATATGGGGACTCCCTTTGGCACTCCGAGACTCAGCCTTCTATGCCTTCTGCTTCCTGACTGTCAGCACCTCCAGCTGTACTCTGGTACCTGTTCTTCAGGGCCATGTGACCAGGCACTCTAGACCACAGAAGAAGGTTCACTGGCAAAACCCACCCCTGTAAGAAATGCATAGGTGCCAGAGAGCTGGATGGGCTACAGTTTCAGTCCTCAACAAGCATGTGTCTTTGTCAAAATCTGTACACATGAAACAGTGACCTTATCAGTAGAAGAGTGATGAGAGAGAGGTCCCTGAGAGGCTTGTGAGGAAAAGAATCAAGCCCTCTTTGACTGCAAAAATAGTATGTCTAGAGCAGGTCACTTAGCAGCACAGATGGGAAGGCACCTGCTCTCCAGACAATACTAAAGACAAGGAAGACAGGAAGCATAGGAACTCTCTGAAGTACAAAGTTCCAGAGTGGCAGTGGGAGCCTCCTAGTGTGGCTCGGGCAGCAATACCTCAGAGTCCAAGGATGGAAGGCTGAGCATCAAGGATCTCCCAGGCACACGGACCAGCTAGCCACAAATGTATAAAATGCTTTACTCTCTACACTCACCTTTCTCTTACTACTTCTCATTTTGTGTTTTTGTTTTTTTTTTCTTTGTTTATTTTGTTTCTTTGTTTTGTTTGTTTTTCAAGACTAGGCTGTCCTGGACTCACTCTTTAGACCATTTTAGACCATGTAGACTAGGCTGGTCTCAAATTCAGAGATATACCTGCTTCTGCCTCCTGACTGCTGGGATTAAAGGTGTGCGCCACCATGCCCACACCTTACATTTTCAATCTTAAAAGAATGAAGTAGTAACATGTCAGGGTTAGGGTAAGGGATCAGAGAAGGGTTAATGTTCCATCTGGTCAGACCAAAGCCAAGAGTCTGCTTCAGAACCTGATGCAGCATGGGCACAGGAGGGAGAGGGGTGAGGGATGTCCTACTTCCTTCTGGCTGGAACCTATTCTATGCACCACTGAAAGCAGCATGAGTACAGAATGCTTCCCACATTTCCTTCTAAAATGTATGTAAGCTTTCAAAAGAATGGGTAGTTAGAGATGATGATAGCTATGTGCTATCGTATTAGCTACAATGGCAGCTCAGGTTTGTGAGTTTGGAATTGTTTTTAGATCCTAGTTCCACATCCAGAAGGCTGTTGCAACGTCATGGCCTTTGGGGACAGGGCAAGACAGGAAGTGTGTGGGCAGAGCTGACTAAGAAGCCGTTCAGCTGAAGAGCATCCATCAGAATTCTCCCTGAACACAGTCCATGGAAAAGCTGCCAGGCAAGAAGAGAAAAAAATGGGGAAAGATGCAGAATGGAGCATGATTAAGGCCAAAGCAAAAACACAAGCAAACATTTGTCAGGGGTACAATCGCTAACATCTGGGCAGGAAGCAGCTAAGGGAAACCATCACAACACAATGGTTAACCCCACAACAGCCAGAAGACACATCTACACCATCTTACAAATTTAATGAGGACAGGGGCAAAGCGCTTCACACAAGATTTTGAATCATGTCAACGGTGAGTCAGCCAGCTACAATTCTGCCTGTGGCTAGGAATCCTCATTTGCAGTTTGTCACAGAGACACAAACAGGTGGATGATGCCCAACCTTTGGCTCCACAGACAATCAAGCCATGCTGAGAAGGAGAGAGAAGGCTGCTGGCAGACAAAGCCAGCTACACAAGAGCATTGTGCAGTCATGACATGAGGGCAACATACAAAGGGATGACGCCATAATAGGACTGTGTTCAGATGAGTAGTGCTGTCACATCAAAATGTGATTGCCCCGAGCAGGGGGTCACAGCAGGGTGACAGCCCATCCTCATCAGTCTACTCCACAATGATCAGGACCCTCAGGACCCAGGACCCAGGCCCCTAGGTGCCTTATGTTCTTCTCAGATTATCCCCATCTGACCCTGAAGATCCCAAGTAAGGTAGAGCACACTGACTAATGCCCGCACCAGTATTCAGCACATCCCATTGTAAATCCAATGCACAACTCCAGGGTGGGGTCAGGGAGGAGTACTAGCACCATCCATTCTGCCCCTCAGAGCAGAGGCAGGCATCTAGGGCCTTTGGATCACAGGAACAAGGAGTAGCCCAAGAAAAGCTACAAGCCAACCCTCAGGGCTCTGAAGGTGCAAACAGCTGGGGAAGACAGAGTTTTCTCCAAGCCTAGCACTCCGGGGTCACTGAGCAGCACGCCATGTGTGGCCCCTCAAGTTTCCCAGCAGCCAAGAACTAGGCCACTTGAGGGAGGAGGCACAGAAGTACAGACCCCAGTAACTCTAACTGCAACCCACAAACACACAACTATACATGAATATTGGGCTCTACAAACAACATCTGTACCTAAGCCCCGACAGGACAAGCCTACAAATCCAACCTAGAGAGAAAAGTGTCAGCACTCGGGAGGCAGAGGCAGGCAGATCTCTCAAGGCCAGCCTGGTCTACAAAGTGAGTTCCAGGACAGCCAGGACTTTTACACAGAGAAGCTCTCTTTCAAAAAAAAACTAAAATCAAAACCAAAAAGCAAGCAAACAAACAAACAAACAAATAAAAAGAAAACACAAAAGTGGCTGTCCCTGGCCAGCTCATCAGCTCCAGCTCACAGAAAGCAGCTCACAAGGCATGTGTGTAGTCCAAGTGTAAAGCCCTATCACCAAGGTAGCAATGGCTGCTCTTCAGAGAAGAACCAGCCCAGGAGCCTTGTTTTGTTGGAGAGAGAGCCCCTCTTCCTAAGTCCACTGCTTGGCAGGAATCTATAAAAACACGTTTCCTTTGTTGACTACAAATCCACTGTGACAGACACAAGAAGAATGCACTGAAAAGGAGTTAGGACCTAAAACCTGCTTGATGTAACCACAGAGCATGGCTGCATGTGGTTCCTAAGAGTCCAAGGTAACTGCACAGAACCTGAGGCCATTACTGCCAGTCAAGATGAAAAAAGGCTCCTATGGCAAAGTGCATTCCCAGTGAAAAGTACGTCCTCCCCTCTGTGGTCACTTGCACTAACAAATGAGTCCATTCAATGGTCACCTCAGCTCCTGACCAACTGCACCAGGTGCACCAAAGGGCCTTACCTCCCACCGTAAATGGTAACAATTCCCAAAGAATTTACTTGGAAGCCACAAGAAGAACTGGAACCTACCCCACAGAGGCATGGTGCCTCCCACTCTCAGCCTTAGGGAAAGGAGACCTGGTGAATGGGCCTATCCTGAGTCCCCAACCTGCATCTCATGCTGAACTGCCAGCACCCCAATCTGTCAGCCAAACCCTTAAAAGCCCAAAGCCCCTGCTTTCAGCTCCCAATAAAACTTCCACTTGAGGCTCATCATGAAACAAGGGAGCTTTAACACTAAAGTTTTGGCTAAAACAACAGTTAGCATTTTCCCTTCACTCTCCCACTAAACTAAATTTTATATCCTAAAGGGAATAAGGAAAAGTCTTAAATTTAACTAGAAACGAATATTCCACCGGTTATTTAGGAAAGGGCTTAATCAGCCAGGCAAGAAAATANGGCCCAATACAGAGTGTGGTAGCCTCTGGAAATAAAATCACAGTAGGTTCTCTAAATTCTTTCCTGAACCAAAATCACCTTTATCAAAATATCTGATTTTGAATCACCACAGCCAGAAAAGTAATGAGGAAATGTGGGAGCTTTGGCACTAGCGAGGAGACAGGCAGTGTGCCAGGCACCACTGGCATTGTAGGTTACAGTAAGTTTTCTGCTCCTTCTGCTATGGTGATTAAAACACCCGTCTATTCTCACCCACACCAACGTGGAAGCTGCTGTGATTTCAGCAAATATGAATGAAATGACCTCACTGCAGATTGCCCGACCTCTGTGAATGGTGCAATAAAGCATACAGAGGAAGAGAAAACTGAATCCAGGGGTCTTTCCATCAGAGGTATTAGAATTTAATAACATCCCCATTGTTTTGTTGCAGATGGCACATCAACCTCTCTCTATTACTGCAGATGCACAAGAGCTCTGGAGTGCAGTAAAGTGGTGCATGTTTAGCTTTGCAATGTTTCAAAGGATCCTGATTTACAGTTGGGGACTGGGGACACCACACATCTCAGCTGGGTAATTACCTCCTGTTCTGTGCAAACTCTCGCCTGCAGCATGAAGTCAGCACCTACTGAGAGGCTCTGCATTGAAGTCAGGCCTCCTCACTCTATCCTCAGCTCATATGAAGATAACTAAGCTTAAGAGCATTCGATGCAAACCAAGCTCTTACAGCACATCCCTGCATTTGACATTCTCCAGCCAGTCAGAGGTATCCTGGTGACATACGTTACCTTAGTCTTGTTTCTAAAATGGAGGAGTCCCACTAATGGCATATATCAAGTAATTCTGAGACACTGTTAGCACATGTAAAAATGAATGCATCAGCTCTGGCATTCAAGAAGAAATTGGTGGATATTTATGGCTGTAGTATGGCTTCCTGGATATGGGGAAAGACAAACAGCCTCCTGCTAAACTGCAGTTCCACTGTATGTACCAACCCAACTAGAATCCCAATGTGTCTTACATTGACATCTTTTCCTAAGTATCCTAGAGTCCTGAAACCATGTCCACCTGAAATAATTCTTTTGTTCTAAAAAACAAGCTCTGATTTTACAGGTCTGTTCCTGAAACTTGCTGCCTTTGACCAATCCTCCCCAACTAGAAACCACTGAAAGACTGCAGCCACTGTCCCAGTGCAGATCTTCTTCCACTGCCTCACCCGACATGTGACTCATACTACTGTCCTCGGGTCTGGATCATTCACTGCATGCAAATGTGACCTGCCTTAAATCGCAATGTCATGGAACAGATTTGCTCTGGGACAGAGACTTAGATTTACAAAGTGCTGGAAAGATGGCTCAGCAGTTAAAAGCCTTGGCTGCTCTTCCAGAGGCTCAGATTCAATCCCCAGCACCCACGTGGCAGCTCCCAACCATCGGTAACTCAAGTCCATCTGATCTCAGAGGCCACTACATGTGCATGGTGCACAGACACACAAGCAGGCAAAACACTCATACACAAAAAATAATTTAAGAAAAAAGAAACAAGCTAGGTGTGGTGGCACACTCTAATGTCAATCCTCGGGAGGCAGAGGCTGGCGGATCTCTGTGAGACTCTGTCTCAAAAGAAAAGGTTCCTACTTCAGAAGATTCTGTTCACTGTCTGCTAGTGTAAACTAGCTAACACCCAATTTCATGACAAACTATGTGAACAATAAAGCTGGCACTAAAACACACACACACTCTCACTCACTCACAAATGGAATAAACAGTATTAATATGCTGAAATCTTAAATGTGTACCCCGAGACTAATTCTCTAAAAGAAGAAAACAACAATTAGAGTAGGGAGAATCACTAAGGACACCAGAAGAGCTGAAGAATCTGGTGATCAACACACAACTGGATGAGCTGAATTGCGTGGTCTGATACACCCTGTCCTAGACAAACGAGTAACGGTGCAAAGCAGACCCAGTAACCCCGGAGCAGCTGAATCAATGGTGTGTCTTCTCCACGCACTGCACAGAAGCTCACAAGGCCACTCCACCCCTGCTCCCTGCAGTGCTGGCCCACCAGCTGACATGCTAGACACCTGCAAAACCTTCAAAGACGCTATTCTTTCACTGGGACACTGTTATCTCAACTACTTTTAAAGGAATCTCTCCAATCCTAACCCAAGTGCCAAATGCATTACACTCTCTGGGATTTTTATATAAACCACCAGAAATAACAGATTTGAAAGACAAAATGCAAACCCCCGAGAACCTGTCTTCAAAAGGAAAAAGGCCCAAATGTAAAACACAAAGACCCAGAAATCTCTCCCAACGATTAGGAATCTGACTGCCAAATGCTACAGCATAAATTACCTAATAGCATTGCTAAAAACCTGAAGTGTATTTGTGGCTATTCTCTTACTTGAAGAATGTAATTATGTACAAGAGACCCTTGGATTCTAGCTCTGTGGATAAATAATTCACAAATCAGCCTCCTGGGCAGGCAAGGGTTAAGTGGTGAGGTTCTAAAAATCCTTTGCTTCTTATGCTTATAGCTTAAAGGTAGAAGTCAAACAAGTCAGACCCTCAAGAGGGGCACCACAGGGCCACCTGCTCACCACGCCTGCCTCCTAACATGCCTGTAGGTTATTCCAGAATCATACTTCATACAAGGCTGAATACAAAGGCATTTCCATCAACACCTCAAATTCCCAATTTCCTGTTAAATTATTAAACCTTCAAACCAGTTAGTAAGAAAGGTAAAGGAAAGAGGTCTTTGGGTTGTTGACAAATAGCTAAGATCTTACAGGCAGTGAGACACAGTTAACTTCCATGCCGGTTTTCTTTAAAAATAAAAAATGTATAGAGATAAACAACAGACATATTAATTGGCAGCTGACTACACTAAAAGGAATCTCACCTTCTGTATTAAAGCTCAACACATAATAGGTGTCACCCTTTGAGTGCTAGGTGCTCTTCCCTGACACCTCAACACTTAAGGCTCTATCTAGCTGATGTTGTAAAGAAATTATTAAAATTTTGCTTTTTGTGCAAAATTAAAACCTTAAACAACACTTAGCCATGTGGTGGCAGCTCACACCTTTAATCCCAGCAGAGGCAGGCAGATCTCTAAGTTCAAGGCCAGCCTGGTCTACAGAGGAAATTCCAGGATAGCTAAGGCTACACAGAGAAACCGTGTCTTGAAAAATTGAAAAAACAAACAAATGACTTTTTCTTTTATAAAAGTTTTTTGGGGGAAAGTTGCACCAAATAAACAGATGCTGTATGCGCCCCTCCCAAGCACCATGACCTACAGTGGAAAGGCTGCACAGGGACTAACAGGTGACAAGTGACAGGAGGGCTGTAGGAGCAGGCACTTACTGGATGATCTGTTAGGAATCCAAGGGTCTCACTCAGGTGTAAACCAAGGAACCCATGACTAGAAAGGAAGGACAAACAGAGCAGGCTTACCCTTGGCTGCCAGTTCTCATACTGCTTCTGTAGATTTGCACCTATGGTTTCCAGAGCTTTCTGAGGACCCATAGACAGAGGATCTGTGGAAGCAACAAAAAGAAAGTTCAGTAAATGTGCATATCCTCTTCTGGAAAAGTTCTGTCACAGAGTTTCCTCTTCTACAGTGCAAAGCCACCTTTGAGAAGACAGACACACATACAAGCCTCAGTTTATCTGTGCTTAACCAGAAGCAGAACTGATAACACACTGGACAGGCTCCACAGCCAGGAAGATTGTTCCTTCTTGTTTACTAAATGGCTTCAGGGCAACCACTCCTCCTGTACAGCACCTGTCATCCTTCCCATTCCTCTGCTCTAGTGCTGCTCACCGTCAGAGAGGCCAAGCTGTGCTTCTATTGGGATTCCATATTAAAACTGCAACCCTCCTGAGTGCAGAGATGGAAAGAAGGAGGAAGGGAGGAAGGGGGGGGTATTAGGAAGGAGGGAGGGTAGGTGTGAGGAAGGAAGGAGGGTGGGTGTGAGGAAGGA